>ML211539.1:0-21464 GCA_004369055.1 Polyporus arcularius HHB13444
AACGCGATCTGTCTCGTCAGGTTCAACGTGTTGCACTACAGTATGCCGGACGAAGACAAGCAGAAGGGGGCGATGAAGGACATATATGTTGGTGATGTTGCATCCATCAGTGTCATCTACGCAAGACCTCTTCCCATGACACCGTCGAAGCGAGTTGCCCTGAAGGACCCGTTCTCCCCGGCCAGGAAGAAGAAGGCCATATGATGGTACGCCCGTTGGCTCCTCATAATTAGTCAACCACTGATACACAACAGAAACCGCCGTGCTAAGCTGATAATAATATGTTCGTATCCTGCTGCTCAACCAGATAGAAGACCTTGCATGTACCTGAGCTAGATTCGTGAATTGTACCGTTCAACCGGAGTTTCAAATGACTTTTCGGAATTCAAATGATTCATTAGTTATATGACAAGCAAGGTTCTCGCCGCCGCGAACGCGTCGGCGTTTCCCTCGTTTGGCGGGCAAACCGAAACCCAACCCAAACCCAGCCGAGCTACCGAACGGGGCCTTACTTGTGCTAGTAGCGAGTAGCGTACCGCCGTGAACAGTATTGGTAAACACACTTGAAGAGCTGAATTTCGACATGAATTGTTCGGGAATACAACTGCGAGAGTATGATCCTCCAAAGTATCTACGATGATGAAGCAATATTGAAAAGCCGACATGGCACGATAGATAGACTAGCGACAGTCCAACGACTCGTCCTCCATATGAGGCCAGATTGCAGGTCAAGGCCAACCTCAGGCTCACTTGCCATACGTCTTGAGCATCTCTCGTGTCAATGCCCGGAGCATCGCGACAGTCACGATAGGCTTCTCGCTCGAGTCCGTCGCACCCGACGTGCTCGGTGGTGGGGAAGCCGAGAACCCACTTCTCTCTGCGTCCGTGTCACCTATCCCGTCCTCAGACGGTGAGGGGCGTAGGCGTTTCGAGGACGTGGAACGGAGATCCTCCTGGGAAGCGTGACGTTTAGGCGAAGGACCCATAGACGACCGGAACGCAGCCTCCGCGGCGAGCTGCCGAAGCTTGTCCGTCTGCGTGCTGATGGCTGTCTCGACCTTCTGCACAGCAGCATCGACATCGTCCACCGGGAAGACCATCGGAGAGGCGAACCGGGAGCCTACCAGCTCGTGTGCGGAAGACAGCAGCAATTGGGCTAGTGCCTCGGCGAACTGACCCGTTGCATAGCCCCGTCCCGTGATGCCAGGTTGCTGGATGTCCTCGGGGATCTCGACGGAGACGTGAGATGGGGTGTCGCTGAAGAGGCCCAGGATCGCACGGAGGGCCACATTAAGGATCTCCCCGATGGCAGACAACACCCGGTCGTATCGAACCCAATCGACTGTAGGCAAGGATTGAACCAGCGCTCTGCAGATAGAAGGTCATAGAACGTACACTCGTCGTCGGGCCAGCAGGTATCCAATAGATCAGAGATGGCGGACTCCACTGGGGCAACAAACTGGCTCTTGATGTCTGTGCTTCGTTGTTAAAACCGAAGCTGCGCAATATACCAATTTGACATACCCTTCCAAGTCAAAGTGATTGATGACTGGTCTTCCGTGTCCAGAGGCGTGATATCGAGGAGATCCGCGAATTTCTTGTCTAGCTCTTTCGCCGTGGCTGACACGTTGAAGTACGAAACGTGCTTGATCACGCCATCGCGCACGAGCTGGTGCGTCTGGAGCGGGAGCGAGTCAGTGGTGTTATAACTTAACCGCATGCTCGGTACTCACCATCTCGACAAGATCCCTGGTTTTCTCACTGTCCTCCACCTCAGACCAGTTGATGACGAGAAGGCAAGGGTCGTAGCGCCTCTCCTCGGCTGGAGGCAGAGCATTGATGATGTCGCGCAGACGCGCACAATCATCAAGAACGCGATATTTCCTGGTCAACACCAATGAGTCCATGGGCCCACGACTGACCGCAGCATAGGACGTACTTCTCAATCTCGTCATCAACACCTTCGACAGGCGTCCGTTCGAACACGATAAGGCCAGGTGAGTCTTCTGCCTGGGGTTCCTTGAACGCAGGTATGGAGAACACCGTCTCGGAGATCCAACGGCCCGACGATGGCACGTCGAACTTATGTTCGAGCCAGATCGCGGTCTTGTCGTTCTCCGTGTTCATGGACAGCCACATGCACCACTCTGGCAACTCGGCGCCGGGTTGCAACTGCTTCTTCACACGATCGACGACAGTTTGGCGGAATGATCCTTGGGCCCAACGTCGCTCGTTCTCCTCGTAGTTCTACGCCGGCGAAGTCATGAGCGTCGTTTTGCATGAACAGGAACACAGCGTACGCACCTCCTGTAAGCGCTGTGCCAGAGCTTCGTCCGTCAATGGCTGCACGAACTGGTTGGACTTGCGCCGCTTGCGCCGGCGGGCCTGGGCGGTGGCCATATCGGTCGGAACAGATATCCTCCGCTTCTTCGCGGTCTGGTCCAACTGGGATGTGATCGCGCTCCCGCTCGTGCTCGCCCCGAGGCGTGAGCGCTGCAGCTGGTCCTTGTACTGTTTGCTGCGACTGACGGCCCCTTCCCACGCCTTCGTATGTCTAAGCGCGCTCCGCCACTTATTCCAGCATCCCTGCACAGCGGAGCTATGGAAGACGAAACTCTTGTACTTCATCTCGAGGTCGGCTTCAGTCGCCTTTGCCTTGCCTTTGCTCGACGGTGATGCCGCAAAGCCATTGGTTTGAATCTCGAGCACAGGCTTCGGGCCGGTCGCTGACTTGGGAGTAGGCGCAAGCACTGGCGACGAAGCGGTGGATGTAGACTGCGAATCGGTTGAAGGAGCATGGGATTGATACAGCGGCGAAGGGCCGCCAGTTGCTGCTGGGGCACCCTTCCCGGGAGTGGGAGTGGTGAGGTGGATCGGACTTAGAATCTCCGAAGGACCAAGAGTAGGGAGAGTGATGGAAGGGAAGTGAAGAAGGGATCGCTTCCTAGACAGCGCGATGTCCGACTCTAACGACTGCGAGGGAGGGTCGAACCACCGTGCGGTCGGGGTCGGGGGAAGAGCGATGTTTGAGACCTTGCCAAGAGCGGGTGGAGGCGCAGTTGGCGAGATGGGCGTGCGTGGCTCAGCAGGACTACCGGGCGGGGGAGTGAAAGTCATCTTCTCTTCCTTGAGGCGAGAGAATGGCGACGAGGAGCCTGGCAAGTCCCACAGCGTCTGTCTTCGCTCTATGAGCAGGGAAGGTGTGTCATCGGAAGGAGCCGCGGGCGGTGGAGGGGTCTTTCCCGGTGCTTCCTCTGGATTTGCTGGTGGAGACGCGACAGTAGCAGACGACGGTTGTGGGGAGACCAGAGGAATACTGAATATATCGGCAGATGTAGGGGGTTGCGATGATTTGGGAGGTGACTCTGGAGTGCGTGTGAATGATATGGGAGTCTTAAACGTCTGGGACGAAAAGACTGGCTGCTGGGGAGGTGGGGGATGAGACGACGATGAAGGCGACGCCGCCACAGCACTAGATGAAGGCACAAATGTCGACGCAAAGGGGTTGAGGTCGATACCCTGGGGAGGAACCACCTCGGGAAGTTGAGTCCTGGTGGGCTGAGCAGAAGACTCCGCTGGCCAAGTAGGCTGCGACGTAAGTGGAGCTCGAGCGGTCTGCGAAGCCGAAGCGAAAGGAGACGAGGCACCAGTACTAGGCCCAAAGGCACTCGATGATGAGGAGTCGAATGTACTCTTCGTCGTACTACCGTTACCGAAGGACGAGGGTGCTGACGAAGAGGCAGGCAGCGGCCCAAATGTCGCACCGCCGAAGGCTGACTTGGCAGTAGCGAGGTTACCGAATGCCGAGGGGGCGCTCGCGGATGAAGGGAACGCGGTACCAGATCCAAAGCCGGATCCTGACCCGAGGTTGGAGAAGGCAGATTTGGCGGAGGTTACGGAAGTGGTGAAGGGTGAAGGTTGTGTGCTGAACGCATTCTGAGCTGAGGTGTTGACGGCGGGAGGAGGAGCACCGAAGTTGGTGTTGAGCCACTCCGTCGCGCTCCTCGGAACGGACTGAGCAGTAGGGACCAGAGCAGGGATAGGTGTGGGCTCTTCTTCGATCTCTGTAATCTCTGCAGTGAGAGATTCAGGGCTCTCCATGGACGCCTCGCCATCCGCGGAAGGGACAATGGGAGGCAACGGTCTGGATATGCCGTCAATGATCTCTGGTATGCTGAGATCACCGCGGAGACTCTCGATATCTTCGATGCAATCCGTGCCGAAGAGTCGCTCCATGATGCACGCGACCAGGTAGATCATCACAACGTTGTTCTGTTCGCGTAGGACCGCGGCCAGCTCCGAGAAGATCTGCATACCCTCCTCATCGACGACGAGAGGAGACGTCTTGGTTATAGGCGCGCTCTTGGCTTGAACGCTGAGACGGAACTGCGTGGTTAGACGAAACACAGGATGATTCCTGATTTCGTCCGGTATCTCTTCGTGACGTTCTCTCTGGTCGCGAATATGGATGAGACGGTGGTAAACGCGCATTTCAAGTTCCGTCGGAGCCTGATATCGACCACGCTGGTCTTCGTAGAACTCCTTCAGACTCTGCAGTGCTGGAACAGGCGTCAGCGAGAGCACCGTGAACGGTTGGATCGACGTACTGTTCATCAACTGCTGCTCCTCGAGAGCGAGAGAGAAGGTCTTGTCATTGTGCTCGCGTGCGCGTTTGCCTTCTATATGGAGCGCGATTATATGGAAACGCGCGCAACGGTCATGACATTCGATGGCCAAAGGGCCTGTCTCATGTTGCATGGTGAAGTCATTCCGTACCGCGCGGGAACGGTCCCGGATGAAGCTGTATGTTTCGGAGAAGCCTTCTTTCACGAGCAATTCGTGGAACAGGTAGTCGAGGGTCCTCTGACGACATATGTCAGTCAGAACAGGGATAATGATAGCTTTGATACACACCTTCAATACTGGAGGAGGCCGCAGATCGGATGGAATGGTTTTATCACCCGCTGCGCGCTCGTAAATCTTGACAGCACGTTTGTGATCTACGCGTTTCGTCCCGGGAATCTTCAAGAGCATCAGCGACGAACCAGACGATTGGTGCACGTCAATTTGGAAGGTCGAGCCGGATGGATCCAGCGAGATGTGTCACAGTTCCTGAGAAGCAGCTTGCAGACCAGCTGAGGCGGCCGCGCCAATGAGAGCGCATGCAGCTCTAAGATTAACAGGAGTGAGGTGTGTATCTATGGACGCGCCACTACAAGGAAGTACTGAACATACGCACCTGAGTCAACCCGGCTCGACCTCCCAAACTTCAGCAGCCCAAGGCATCACGGCACAAGAACGACTATACACGTACGACTTCCCACTTGTCCAGGTTATTCTCCTTTTCTCGCCTGTAGCGCTCGAACCTCGGGCACATATCCATACAGGTTCCGACCATCGTGATAGCTTCGTCGAGTCGTTTGGGCACGAGAGGGTCGTCCATCATGCCTTCTGCTATGGCTTTCTTCTTTTCGATATCACGTTGTCTCAGGAGCTAGTAAAAGTGGGTGGTTAGCTATATCAAAGCAAGGGAACGACGTGTAACGAACCTCGGAAAAGAACCTCTCTCGTTCCTCCGCAGTCTCTGGCTCAGCCTGGGGTTGGTCTCCATCGTCCTCGTGGGCACTGTCCCCACTAGCACCTTCGTCCTCAGTAGCACTGGTCATGTCGTCGTGAACGTCGGCAGGAACGGTCAAGTGCGTGTCGGTGTGCCCGTGGCCTGCGCGTCCTCGACCACGTCTGCGGTGGCCTCCACGCTCCCACCGATCACCATCGCTCGTATGTCCGTTCTTCGAATCCACTTGCCCAGCAGTCCACTTTCTGTTCTTAGACTGTACAGGTCGCCTCGGCTTCTCTCCCGCTGCACCGTGAATGTGCATCATTGTGGCGCCACGGACGGTGGTTGGAGAAGGTGTCGGAGAGCCAATGCGGGGAAGTCAATATCAAAGCTCGGCTGAAGAAGAGAACCAGAACGAGGCGAGGATGAAAACGAGCGCGAAGGCGAAGGCGAGTCGGGTCAGGCGGCGAGGGGGGTCGAGGTCGAGGACAAGAAGTGTAGGCGCTCGTTGCTCATAAATAAACAACTTATTGATATGCGTTGACCGGTCAGTACTTCAGTACTTACTCAGGTAATACCTGCTACTTACTTACATACTTACGTACTGTCAAAGCTTTTCACACCTGGATTAGTCAGCAGTGCCTAGTCGGCGTTTCGAGGGCGTTGTCTCTGCCGACGACCCCGACCATCTCGACGACCCCCTCGACGCTCTTGACGACCTTGACGACCTTGTTCGCGACGTAGACAGCTGTATAGCTTGCAGTCGCGGCCTGTGCGCGCGCTTTTCCATGCTTTCTTCGGACGACCGAACTCCTCAAGATTTGAGTAAGCCCATGTCGTTGCCGTCTTCTCCGCGTACGCTGACACCCGCGCAGTCGCCATATTCCACACATCCTTTCACAGAACGCAGGGCAATGTTATAGATTGGTCTCTGAAGATCTCCGAGGGTACGACTGTCCAGGATGCTGCGGGAGCGTGATTGAACACCTTTGGTGCGCAGACTTGGACCTCTCGAATGTCGAGTTCAGCTGTCTGCCCAGTGGCTTGCACGAGGTTGAGCGGGATGTAGTGTGCGTTTTTTTCTCTTCCGTGCGTCTGCTTGCTGAGTCGTCCACCGCGCAGTTACTTCACCAAGGACGACCACCACGGCGTCTGCGTGTTCCGCAGGCGGCGGACGTCCGAGGACGGCCACCGCGGCTTCCGCCTCTCGTCTCTGGGCATCCTTCTCGCCAAGTCTCCCCGCGCTCGTCCTTGGCGCCACGTCGCTGCGCTCAAGGAGCTCGTGAACGACATCTACACGTCTATGGAGGACCGCGACACGCTGGAGCCGTTGGAGAGCGACTGGGAGCCCGCGCGCATGTTCTTCGAGGAGCGCAAGGTGCGTGACGACAGTAGCTCGGGCACCTGGGAGGGCTGGGGCTCAGAGCTCGAGGGCTCTCGGTCGGACTGCGCTCCTACCACGCACCTCCCCCACCTCCTGCGCATCCTCGGCCCCTCGTCCCTGACGCTGTACAAGCACATTCTCGGGCGGCGACGCGTGCTCATCATCACGCGCCCACCTGTAGAGGCTGCCTGCATCCTGTGCCATGTCGCTGCCGACACCTGCTACGAGGAGCAGATCAGCGCGCTCGTGTCTGCCTACGACTTTGACGAGGGCGACGACGAGCCGCCACCGAGACTGCAGGGAAAGAGCACCGCCCCCCTCAAGGTGCTCGGGATGGTCACCCTGAACGACCTGGACAAGCTCGACTTCGAGAGCAAGTCCGGCCGCGGCTGGATTGCCTGCACGACGGACTCTATCTTCCTAGACAAGCCCTCGTACTATGACCTCCTAATCGACCTCCGCTCTACGACCCCCAACACACGACCCGCCTTCTATGTTCCCAAGCCAATCGAGCAACCGAATGGATGGGGTCCCTCCCACAGACTGTCTGGCGTACGGTTTACATGGAGCGACGTCCGGCTGGTGCGTACAACCATTTCCTCCACGGCTTTTGCTGAACCTCTACGCAGTGGTCGGAGCTGGAACGTCTCCTGCAACTCGACTCGGAGGACAGCCTCGACCCGTGCTGCGACCCCTCCCACTCCTGCGGCAAACCGCGCAGCAGCACGAGTTCCGCCTGGACAGACGTCTGGCGCGTCTACGAAGACGTGTGCGTGATGTGCGCCGGGCTCTGGATGGGCGCGTGGCGCAACTCTACCCCTTCGTATCCAGGGCCTCCTCGACGTGCAGAAAACTGGGGCAGCATCCGTCTCGAGGGCGACGACGACCTCACCAAGACCCGCTCGCAGTCGTACGTCCGCACGCTCGGGTCGGGGATAGAGGGCAGGCCGTCTGGGAGCACCGTCGCCAACGGGCGGGCCTCGCGGGCTCTTCGGCGGCCGAGTGCAATGTCGGCGTGGACATGGGCTGGTGGGAAGAGCGACACGCGTGTAACCACCGAAGAGGTCCCGGCGCCGTCGGCGGGGATGTACATCCCTGGAGAGCGGGGCAACCCGCCTGAACGCGCGTCGGGCTCGGACAACGGCGCCGATGCGCGTCGTGATCGTCAGGTTATGACGACGCTCGCGCTGCTCCAGGTCTTCCACACGAACACGGCATCTATTCTCTCCCGCCTTGCGACGCTCTTAGAGACACGAAAATCTCAGTACCCGTCAAGAGTCCCCGAGGGCGAACGGGGGAACTCGAGTGCCGCCCGACTGGTCCTGCTCACGCCGAAGGACGTGATGTCGTTCGAGCTCGGGCCGTTCAGTGGGTTGGACGCGCGGTTCGTAGAGTGGCTTGGGGAGGAGTATGGCGGTGGGGCGCAGGTGCTGGTGAAGCGGGGATGGAAGGACCTTGTAGGACTTATACTCGGACTGGGGTGACCCAGGCTGCTGCGCGCTCTGCATCATGAGGAGCTCGTCCGGCGTTACCCCCTTGTAAGTAGGACGGCGGTACTTATGGCCGACCACTACCTATTCGTGATACCCGTGACTTATGGATATGCTTGCCGTGTTCCGGCTGTTGTTGTGCATGTTACCTGGTCCAGGACTGGTTGCCCAATGCCAACCACCGCCCATCGACCCTTCGCGAGGATGCCGACATGGAGACTGCAAGTGTGATACGGTATGTATGTTCCACAGTGCTGCTCTATCATGGGCCGAAACTCATCGTGCCACAGGGGCTCCGGTCAACCTCCGTTGTGATGTGTCCCAACGGCGTCGAGCTGATTCCACGTAGGTCGTGTGCGTTCTCAGGCCTGATACGAACTGCCGACTGATTCTTCGTCACCGCCAGACAGGAGCTGGGACATAAATGAGATAAGAAGTGGAAGCTGTCACGAGCGGCGACTCCCCACCTCTTTCCTCCTTACCAGTGACGAACTCACGGCGAGGTGAACCCTTTCCCGGATACCTCCATAGCACACTGCCGGAATGAGGTCCCCATTCGAAGTGGATCTAGCGACGTTCGAAGCTCGCGTCCTTCCAGTACCACCTTCAACTACACAAATATCACCGTTGGACCTGAAGCGGGCCGAGCAGACGATTGCCCGGATCGCCGAGCAGTTTCAATCTGCGGGTCAGGAGGAGGCGCTGGCGTTCGAGCTAGTAAGAGGGTCGGCGAGGCCATTGCTGCACACCGTGGCTAATCTCTGATCATAGGAAAGCGTGTTCAGCGGCCTCACCCTGCCTAATGGCAACAAGGTCAACGCGTCCATCCAGCGCAATGCGCACGATGAGGACAGTCCGGTGGTTCCTAGTCTCGGACTGTACAGTGGAGGTCGCGTAGCGCACAGAAGCCTACCCGACTGGAACACGATCCGGGTGTGGGTGTGTCTGGAGATGGTCGACCCCAGGCGAACGAATGACGAAGCACGCGACATCATCGAGTCCGTCGTCCGAGAAGTGTTCGCTCGCCAGCCGAGGAGGTGGATCTATTCGATACATCTGCTCGAAGGAGGGCTGTATTGCTTTCGAAGGGACCGTTCGGGAACCATTGTATCGAAGGATGTCGCCATGGCGGAAGACCCAGGAATGCTCGTACGACTGCTGTGGCGTTTCTCTCAAATGACGGACGAACAGCTCGGGCTGGACCTCACGGCATCCACCGTGGACCTTGGCTCGCCATACTTCGCGCTGATGGAGGACACGAAGGAGGACAAGGACGGTCAAGATATCGATCTGGACGCATGCGAGATGGATCCCTTTCAAAACGATCATCGTCAGCCCTCCTCGACAGGTCCATGCGTGTTCGCATACCAGCGTCGCCTCTTCGCCGACTCCCTCACAGACGACTGGCCTCGCTACGCGCTGGAGGTCGGCACGGAGAGACGCAAGTACCTCGTCGGGAAGCCGACCTACATCGCAGATGCGCACAGCACCGGCACCCTAGTCTACATCGCTCTCGACCCCGTCGACCGCTCGTTCGTCACCTTGAAGGACAAGTGGCGACCCTTGTCCGCCGACTTCGAGAGCGAAGGCGACATCTTGCGGACCCTTCAGTCGCGGGGCGTGGGCGGGGTGCCATCCGCTGTCCGTTACAGCGACATCGAAGGACACCAAACCTGGCTGGAACTGTACTCGGAGGAGAACGTACGTCGGAAACGCAAACGCGACGACAAGGGCACATATAAGACGCCGCGCCCCTTCGAGCGACTCCAGCACTGTAGGCTTGTGGAGAAGGAGGTGCTTCTTCCCCTGGATGAGTTCACGTGCAGCTTCCAGCTGCTCAGGGTCATCAGCGACTGTATACGGAGTGAGTCGTGTCGGTCTTTCTGCATTAGACTGACATTGCTGCATACGCCATAGTTCACAGAGCTTCCTACGAGGCCGGATACTTGCAACGCGATGTTAACCCCTCCAACATCATGATCCGCCCATCAGTGTCCATCAACGCCGATGGCAAGCGCACCGTGCACTATACAGGTGTTCTCATCGACTGGGACCTCGCATGCCGAGTGCAAGAAGGACACTCTGTGCAGCCGTACCCTCCGAAGCCGAGGTCACTGGTGAGTAGTACGACGACCGTTTTGGAGCACAGTACTGACCATACCTTCCGATAGACCTCCTGGCCCTTCCATTGTTCGAACCCCTTCGATATCCCTTCAGGGTTTCGCGGCGATCTAGAATCGTTCTTCCTCATCATGCTATACTACGCCATGCGCTCCGTCCACAACAACTGCGAGCCGCGGCTGGAGACATATGTCCGCAGCATCTTCTACTCCTTCGACTCGCTGGTGGGATTATGCGCCCATGGTGCGCGTCGCGAGCCATGGAGTTGGTGGAAGGTGGCGCTCATGTCGTCCATCGGACTCAACTTCTACCGCACGTCGCTTCAGTTTCACAACGGCGCAGACAAGGCAGACACGAGTCACCCCATCCAAGCGCTGCTCTACGAGCTGCGCGGTTTGTTCAGTCTGTGGTACAACATCCTGCGCCAGCTGGACACTACCCGGACATTCGCGCAGAAACGCCAGGAGCAGGGGCTGCCACCAAAAACATCACCACCGGCTGAGAAGCCGGATGTGGAGGAACTGGTCCGATATGTCACGGTAGGCAGGAAGGCTGCTCTGTCAATCGCCCTGGGGAAGATGTCGGAGGAGAACCTGCA
Source organism: Polyporus arcularius HHB13444 (assembly GCA_004369055.1). Classification (NCBI taxonomy): domain Eukaryota; kingdom Fungi; phylum Basidiomycota; class Agaricomycetes; order Polyporales; family Polyporaceae; genus Polyporus; species Polyporus arcularius. The sequence goes on from ML211539.1 coordinate 11,151, forward strand.
AGCAGCAGCAGAACAGGCAGTGTCATACGACAGGATGCTGTCGATAATCGACGGCGCGCTTCAGCGTACATCTGCATGGTCTGCGCACGACAGGGCCCTAGATTTGCTAGGAGGGCGCCAACTGGACTTTGTGTATGCTCCGGGGGTGGTGTTTCCGAAGGAGGTTCACCCTGACCTGTACCCCGTAAAGCGACAGAAATGCGAGGAAATACGCACATCTTGCCCCGATGATGACCCGCCTCATTGGAGGCACGTTATGTACTAGTAGCAATGATACAGATCTATACATTGCACCAGCCTGCTGCAGTTTCTACTTGAAACTATGTCCCTACAAAATGCAATCCTTGCCTTGCATGCAAACGCTGACTTCGGCATTACGTGCACTGACATCGAGTCAGATGTCTTGTTCAACTTCTTGAGACATGCGTCGTCAGTCAGAACGTGTTATACGAGGGATGATACATACATCGGAAGCTATCATATGGTACAAATGCTGGCAGGACACTCCATAGTGATATACATACAAGCGCAAGCGCGCCAAACCAGTCCGAACGGCAGCATAAACAAAAGCAATAGACCTGGCTTCTACTCCACGCGCGATCTCAGTCGAACAACAACGAACATTAGAACGAGAAGTGGTGGCGTAAGGTGTACCTGTGGGAGAAATACTGGACAAACGGTCCCTCTTCAAGAAAAAGCCAAAGCTCCCCAAGCCGCGACGGCGCCAAATGTGGCCACGGTCGCCGTCCGCGCCACAGCCGAGACGACCCGCATCGCTCGCCTCCGTTTCGGCGCACGGACTACTAGGTCCTTCGAGGCATCCACCAACGGGGGAACGGGATCCTCTGCCTCCATGGCCTCTCGCTTCCTCTTCAGGAAGTTCACAACCTGCAACACGTTGTGAATACTAGGACGCAATGCAGAATGTCAACAGTACATACCTCGCCCGCCTGATCTTGAGCGGACACGCACGCTGCCTTGGCTTCAGCGACAGCCACAGAGGCCTCAACGCGGAGTGCCTTGACGGCCTCAAGCTCCTCGGCCAACTGAGTGCGTCCCGCCTGGTGCAACTCGCATGTCTCTGCGGCAGACGCATCAGCCGACGACAAATCCAAAGAGACCAATCGCACTGAGAGCGTACCTTGCAGCATCTTCTTTGCCGCAGTGACCTCCTGCACGAGCTCCTCTACACGTTCCGAGAGCGCAGCGTGCTCTTGCAGGAGCTTCATAACTTCACCGATCTCCTGCAAGCGGGTCTGAACGGATAACAGCTCACCAGCTCTCTCAATGAGAGCAACTTGGGTTGAATGCATCTCCGCATCCAAAACGTCAAGCTTCTCCTTGGTTTCCTGGATATGAGCGCCGAAATCCGCCTCGCTCTGGTCGTGGGCAGCACGAAGGACGTTGAGCTCAGTCTACAGGATGTTAATGCTGCAGTCGGCGAAGCGGAGAAAATGACTGACGTATGTATCGGCGACTTGCGCCTCTATGATACTGAGATCAACCGTGACGATGGCATCGCCAGGCTCGGTGATTTCGACGCGATCATCTACGAACTGCGAGCGCATGTGTTCTTCAACGATGGCAACGGATTCTCCTTGACCGGTAGTGCTGTCCGTCATCTCAACCTCGGGCTCATCCCTCAATTGATTACCTGCGAAGGTCTCCTGGACTAAGACGGAGGGGTCGGATGAAGGAGAGCCGTCGTCCGAAATCTCAATGACTTCGCGCTGCATGATCATCGACGAGGGTTCAGAAACTCGCCAGGGCGACGTGGGCCACGAGCCGATGATGGCGATGTCTTCTTGATCGTGGACGTCGCTGCGCGCCTCCATAGGAGAGGACTCCCGACTGGATGATAGTTCCATGTCTTCTTCACCCACCACTCCACCTACAGCACGATTCTCCCCGACGGAAGGCTCCTTGGAGAAAGCAAAGTACGAAGGCTCAGGGGATAACTCGGGTGAAAGACGGTGGATAGGGGGAAGAAAGTGTCGAAGGAATTGCAATCGTCCACCAAGTGAGGAGTTAGATCCACCATCGCGGGGGAAAATGAACGGAGGTTGTAAGGACACTCGGGGAGACGTCGGCGGCGAAATCTCTTGTATGTCAGACTCGCCGTCCGAGCTCGAAGACGAGGACCGGGGAGAAGGAATGAAGATGCCGTACCGCCCCGAGGTCGCGGTCGTATCAAGCTCGCTGTCACGACCTTGGGGGTGGGGATGGGCTTCGTCGGCGGTGTCGGCGCAGAGCGAGATCGGCGGAGGTGAAGGTGCCCTCGTGGGGGCGTCCCCGCCGAACATCAGCTCGATGCGGACGACGACTGGCTTGACCGTGTACGTATCACGGCCGACGCTCTTGCCAAAAGTTATACGGTCGCCGTCGGCCAGAACGGTGGAGACCTCGGGTAGCAAGGCAGTCGAGACGAGGTCTCCGGGACGCAGGATGTGAGTACCGTGGTGGGAATGGAGATCACTGATATACACCTTCAGAGAACAAATGGATAAATAAGTTCGTAAGCCGAGAGTGCGAAGACGTACATTCCCGAATTCCGCGAAGGTGATCTTTGCGTGTTTACGACTTACTACAGGGCAGCGGAAAAGGGCCCTTGAGGGGTCAGATTGAGACCCCGCTTGAAATGGCTTGCGACCGACGAAGATGGTGCGTGATTCGGTCTTGCGAAATGTGAGGACTTCAGACGGTTGCCCGTCGCTCTCCTCGACATGGAGGACAATGCCTTCGAGCCGCCTGAGACCGAAGAGGCTCAGGCCGAAGGGCATACGGAACGCACCTGATATGTGAGATCTCTCAATGTCTGTGCCCTCCATCATCGTTATTGCACTCGGCGCCGTCGTCGTTGTCGTCGTTGTCGGCGTCGTGGAGGTCAAGGTGATCATCGACGGGAAACGCGGACACGGCTCCGAGCCTCAGAGTCACTGATATATGGATGTGACCCAGTCACAGTAACGCGTGACGCCTTCCACTTTCGTCCACGCGACTTAGCGAGCGGCGCCTCATCCTTGCTTTCTAAGTTTCTTCCACCACAAGCCGGCACTCCAAATGAGCACAGAAAATGCGACAGCCAGCTGTTCGGCAGCGGAAAGTGCTCTGAAGACAGGGAAGAAGAAACCGGTCGCGATCATAACCATCGGAATGGCAGGAGCCGGAAAATCAACGTTTGTGCAACAAATAAACTCGTACTTGCACTCGCTTGATCCGCCATCGCCACCATATGTCCTCAATCTCGATCCAGCCGTCGCAAGCACATCATATGAGGCCAACATAGACATTCGAGACACCATCGACTACCACAAGGTCATGAAGGAGTGTGTGTCGAACTTTCTCCTGTCTGTCCTGATAGTCATTGACCACCATCGCAGGTATAATCTCGGTCCGAACGGCGGAATCCTCACTGCTTTGAACTTGTTCACGACCAAGTTCGATCAGGTGCTAGACCTCGTTGAGAAGCGCGCGGACACCGTGGAGTAAGCGGATCTCTAACTGGTGCACTTACGCTATCTAACGGACGCGGTCCAGCTACGTGATCTTAGACACTCCAGGTCAGATAGAGATCTTCACTTGGTCCGCGTCCGGTGCTATTATCACCGATGCGGTTGCCTCTTCGCTCCCTACGGTCGTCGCGTACATCATCGACACGCCCCGGACGACGGCGCCCGCAACATTCATGTCCAACATGCTCTATGCCTGCAGTATCCTGTACAAGACGAAACTTCCGTTCATCCTCGTCTTCAACAAGACGGACGTGCGGCCACACGACTTTGCCGTGGAGTGGATGCAGGACTTCGAGGCCTTCCAGGCGGCCCTCGCCTCGCATCAAGGCACTACGGACGACGAAGGGGAGCCGACGTACATGAACAGCCTCATGAACAGCATGAGCCTCGTCCTCGACGAGTTCTACAAGCATCTGACCGTAAGTCCTTTCGCCCTTCGGCGCCGAAGAAGCTGCTGACCTGATGCCAGGCTGTCGGGGTATCCAGTGTCACCGGCGCGGGCATCAAGGAGTTCTTCGACGCCGTGGAGGCGTCACGCGCTGAATACGAGAAGTATGTTTATTGATGACCCTGTAGACCGCGCCGTTCTCACATATCGCAGGGAGTATTTGCCCGAGCTGCAGCGTGCCCGGGAGGCGCGTGAGAAGTCGCTGAAGGGACTGAAGGACGAGTCCTTGAGCAGGTTCATGAAAGACCTCGCCATCGATCGCGAAAAGAACCCTGCAGCTGCGGCGGCGGACCGGTGGGATCCCTCCGCGGAGGATGGCGACGACGGAGATGACGACGATGTGGACGTCAATATCATTGACCGCAGTATGTGGATTTCTGTGATGACTCTCTGACCACGACCACTGACTTCTGCTGTTGTGCCAGGTGACGACGTGTGGCCCGGACAGTATATCGACGTCACACGCATGCGCCCACGCAACGACGAGGGGATGGCTTGGCCTAGGCCGGGCTGAACCTTAACAATGCTAGGTCAGTGTCAGTGTCGGAGAAGTTCTTACCATGTATACTACCGAGTAGGGTCAAGGTTGCCCCTATCGGCGGCGAGTATCTCGTGCACTGTGTTGCCTGTTCCCAGCAAGTCATGCCCTCCGCGACTGGGCGACCGGAGGTACGTCGCACCCGCTGCCGTACTTGAGTAGCTACCATGCAGACGTACGTACGCAATTAACGGCCAACTGGCATACAACAACGCCTGGCCAACTTGGGCCGACCACTTTGGTAGACAAATCGCGCGCAGACGTCAAATTTGGTTTCGCTTCCACCGGCGGTGTGTCGAGTAAGGCGTCTCTCCTCGAAATGCCGATGTGTGAGCGGACGCGGGGGAAGGCATCATGAGACACTGTGCTCTGACAGTTTGTAACGCACAACTCACAGTTATACGGTTCACAGCACTACGTTGGTTCTTGTACGCCCACTCGACTTCCTCTTGCTGCTGGGCTAACCGCCCCGTGGGCGCGATTCAAGGCTGACCGCTTCGAGATTGCTTGCCCTCCTGACCGGCATGCTTCCTCCGCCTGGGATCGGGCGCAGGACAGGCGACGAAAGAGGGCGTATACTGATTCAAGGTTGGACGCGTCCCGCGATATATAATATGGAGGACGTAGGTCACTGTTCACTCACCATCCCAGATACGACAACGTAGCCTACACCAATTCCTCGTCAATCTGTATCGCCAATGGTATTCAAACCGCTCTATGCGTTCATCGTCCTGGTCAACGTCCTCGCGATCCTTGTCACTGTACGTCCCCCACCCGAATCCCATGTACACACCCAATACTGACTCACTCTTCTCCCCCTCAGTCGTCTGCGCGGTCCACGGGTCTAGTGAGGCTCACCGACCGCCGCGACGAGCTCGACCGCCCGGTCTATCTCTGGACGATCGGCCAAGACGAGCAAGACCGCCTTTCCACTCTACTCGAGGCCGACTTTTACGACACCGGCGTCGCAGGCACCTATGTCACAGCTCCTCCGCAAGTATGTCCGTATTGCGGCAAGGAGACCGAATTTTTCGACTGGTGAGCAGCCTCAATCTGTTTCCACGCTGGAGATTGACTATGTCTACGTGCCTGTAGGGTTTACACAGCCCTTGAGCGCGGCGTGCACTCGCCCGGGTTCATCTTCGACTCGCTCAAGGCGGGCAACACCCCGAAGGGTGTGCATCACGACGTCTACTGCTCCGGCTGCGGCCACTTGACACATGTTCGTGACCGCACGGGCAACGAGGGGGGTGCGCTCCATATTTCGCACGCGACGGTACGACTGTGTTGCCACATATGTCCGCCTCGCACTCTACTAACCATCCTCTATCCAGCCCTATGATCGGTCGACGAAGACGTTCGGCAAGCGTACGCCGGCTTCAGAAGTTGCCGGTGCCTCTGTCGACGAGGTGCGTTGTAAATTCGAACCACTGTGCTCAGCAGAAGAGAGCTCGCTTGGAGAGGGCCGCTAAGGTCTCCCCGAAGAAGACTATCGTCGACGCGTCCGAGTCTAAGGCGTTGGTATCACAACATCATGAATGCTGACCAAGAACACGCAGCCTACTTCCGCAGAGAAGCTGGAAGAACCCGCTTTTTGGGGCCTCCGCGGTAGCTGGGTTTCGAAGCGTGAGGAGAATCTCGAGGGGGGTGAACTGGAGGCTTCCGCCAAGGTCAGCACAACCGCCAGCATCAACAACGCGTTGAGTGCTAATAGCATCCACACAGGCTGTATCCGTGACTGGGGACAGTACCGCGGGCTGGCCCGCCGGCGGGAACTTCAGATGGGTCCTCAAGCGTGCTGAGGAAGTCTCGAGTGAGCCGGCAGTTGAGGTAAGCGTGTTCCCCGTTCGGGCGGCGTGGTGTCGGGTACTCGCCATTGTGCACACAGCCTGTTCCAGATAATACCGCGGGTTGGCCCGCCGGCGGGAACTTCAGATGGGTCCTCAAGCGTGGTGAGGCAGTCTCGAGTGAGGCCGACGATGAAGTGCGTGTATCCATCCCTTGTAATTGCAACGTTCTCCTCAAAGGCTTAACCTACGAAACAGGCTACATTCGAGACTCGGGAGACGACGCTGGGCTAAGTAGAGCCCTGTAGGTACGACTGCCTGTCTGTTGATCGGGGCGCGAAGTGTGGAAGACGAGGCTGACCGAATCATTCATCTCCAGCTACAGGGAGAACTTCCATGGGTTTCGTGGTACATATAATCGGAAGTCTGAACGACAGAAGGTAGAGTGGCAAGGCGGCGATGACAAGTGGTAAATAATGTTGAGTTAGATAGTAAGGAATGAAGCTAGTGGTCCAGCATGATAAGTCCGCGAACAGCACTTTCGACTACGCAGCCATGGCAGGGAAGGGGGAGGGCTGAAGTGATTCGGTGGTGCGACGACCATGCCACTTGTGCAAGTGTTCGCTGCACCCGAACACAGGGAAGAGCATGCACATGCCCACAGAGTTACCTACCTAAACATGAGTTCAAATTGCCTCTGACGAACCGTCACGAGGGATAGAGGCGAGAGAAGCCGTGCTACAGAAGACGACGCGAAGGCAAGTACTTACTCTACATACGCAAGCACTACCGACGACCTGCTCGTTTCGGCCTCGTGGAGTATGTACGAGTAACCTTCGGTTTGCGTTGCCCAACAGAGACACTAGGGTGTCCGGAAGGTCCACTCGAAGCACTGGAAGGTCCTGTTCGAGGGACAATAGGACCCGGATCATTGTTCTTGACACGGCTAGTAGAACGGGTAACGCGTGTGCCCCCCGAGCTGCTGGCAACAGGTAGGCTCGACGACGCTCCGGTACCCTGGTTGTCCTGACCGCTCAGCGACTCGCAACTACTTGTCTTCTGCCGGGTCGAACGACTGGTGGTCTTGCGACCGCGCTTCTTATAGCTCGAAGCGGCCGCTGGTTTGGGTCCAGAGTCGGTACGTGTCTTCTTCCGGTTTGAATCCTCGACCTCAGAGAGACTATCTCGCGGCCGTGGAGTATACTTCTCCAGGCGGTCGCGTACTCTGTCGTTGGCAGGCCAAGTGTACTTGTCCAAATACCTCTGCAGGAGGAGGCGGATAGTGCTGTGCTTCTCGAGGGACTTGGCACTCGCGATCGTTGCTGGTGAGGGAGGTCTCTGCGTCCTGCCTTCTCCCGTTGTCTGCCGAGCTAGTCCCTTGCCCGATGACTCGTCGAAGTCCATGTCGCCGTCAACGGACTCTGTCTCCTCCTCATTGTCGGAGTTGAGGTCGGCATAATTGTCCCATTGCATGGTCATATCAGGCGAGGGGGTTGGAGACGAAACCACTCGCTTCTCGCTCTTCGAAGCGGCTCGCTCCCATTCGAGAACGGTATATCGAGTGCCTATGAGCGCGAGCAACTCGTGCACCAGCGCGTTCAGGGGGTGATCAGCAGGCTCCGTGTTCTCCGCTCTGAAGAGGATATCCTTCTCGGAGTCGTCCAATTTGGCCTCCGTGATGCAGATGCGTTTGCCAGCCGGACATCCATAACCGTCTTCGGTGAGGACGTAGCCGTCAAAGTAGTAATTGATGAATCCTCTTATGTCGGAGATGTTGTGATGCACGAGGCGAACCGCGGCGTATATGAGAACGTGAACGAACGACTCCAGCTCGTCGGGGATGGTGACGATTTGGTTTGCATGTGTGAGGATATGTCGAGACATGAAATGCCACGTCCCCTTGTGCCCAATATTAGTGCAGGTACCATTGATCAGCGAGGCAGACTCACTGTCCGTTCAGGCTGCAAAGCCCGTGTGACCGTCCAGACCTTGGCGAGCTCCCAGTCCGCCAGGAGTCCTTTCCAGACGACAGCATACTTGGCCTTGTTGTCCTGCTTCCCTTCTTCAGGACGACGCTTCACCTCTTTCACAGATGGACAGATCAGCATGTTGCCGAAGCTAACGTCCCTGTGAACGGAGTTACAGCTCTTGTAAGCGGTCTCATGCGCTACAAAACTGCTAATTAGTATGTGTAATGCAAGGCGAAGATCAGCACATACCAACAATGCTGTCGATGATAAGGATGACCAGCTGCTTGCTGCTCGTGACCTCGGTGAGTGGAAGACAGACCTCTCGGAGGACAAGACGGTAATGGATGAGATGACGCAGTCCCTGGCCCTGTTGTAAGTTGTCTTCGGCGGTACGTTCGTCCGCCGTGCGCTTTGTGCCACCGCCCCCCTTGGAATCTTCGGATGTGTCTGCAGGTGTCCCGTGGGTGGAAGCGGCGTTCTTTTTCATCCGCCCTACCTTGGTAACAGCCCTACGCTCGACCTTCTTCTTCTCTTGGACACTTTTCAGGTATGGGACGCAGGCCTCGACGGTTTTCTCGCCAGTAATGGGCGAATAGTTCGTCGTTTCGGTTTCCTGGCCCTCGACGTCTCCGTGCGCGATGACCGTGGGAACGTTCCGTACACCATGTTTGTTGAGCTCCTGGAGAATTTCGCCCTCCGGCTTGATGTCGACGTAGTAGGACCTCCATGTATCCTTGAGGAAAACAAACCGCTGCGTCTCCCACTCGAGAGCGACATATCCCTTTGTTCCCCGGCCGACCAGGCTGGTCGGAGGATCGTTGACGCAATTTCCTATCAAGTAGCGATGCTCACCAACTTTGATCATGTAGCGAGGAGCGTCGTATTCCAAGGATTCACGGAACGCATCGCGTACATAGGTGAAAACAGGGAGGGCATCCGGGCCCTTGTGTTGACATCGTCGCCCTTGACACTGCTTCTCAGGATCACCACACTCCGTCGCATCGAAGGCCGCTGACGGATTAGAGGAGTCGAGGAACGGTTCAGGAATGGTCGAGGCGTCGTCGATGTAGCGAGCGTGATGAGCGAGGTCCTTCGGGTGTGCGGTCTTCAGCTCGTCCATGCGCCTATATCCGCATGACGTGGGAGCGAGGAGGGCAGCGGTGGTATCTATGCCTTGAGGACCTGCTTCGAGCTCGTGGAAGGCATGGAGAAAGGTGAGGAGAGCGGCAGTGCCTTCGACAAACGAAATGTAGTCGATAGCTTCCGTCGCGATGACTCCGCCGTGGTCGAAGAACATCACGCGGAACTCGGGGCCGTTTACGAACAGGAAGAAGAGATGCTTCCTGTGTCGGTGGACGAACACGCGCTCGGCATACGACATGAGTTGTCCGTACACGCCCTTGCGGTCCACCGAATCCGATTCGTGCTTGTGTGTTGGGTTGTCATCGAAGGGGTCGTTCGATGTCCCGCCACGTTTGAACTCAATCGGTAGCCGCTGCAGGGACCAATTCGGCTTGTTGCCTTCTTTCCCGCCTTTGATGCGCGCCTCGTCGCTTTTCGAGATGAGCGACCCGTCGATCCGCAACTTGGTGGTGTCGCCAGAGTCGGACTCATCTTCGGATAGATGGAGAATAAAGCCGGGGCACAGCTCGATAGGAAGTGTCTCGTCGTTGGCAACGGTTTCCTGTCGGTGGTTGGAGCCATGTCAGCCGTAACCCACCACCAACCACCGGCGAGACTCAATGTGAGCGACGTACCCATGCCTTCGACCACTCCTTCTCCGTCAGAGTACCGTCTTTCTTGACCATCCGTCCGTCCCTTCCACGTGTGAGTCCAAGGGCTTTATTGAACGCGTCTTGAACTTCCTGAGCTTTCTCCTCGGAGATGGCACGGGCACCGGGGAGGTACTGCTTTATGAACTGGGTGAAGCCCATCCAAATGGAGCAATCAGCGCCGTCAGACATGAGAATCTTGCGTGTCTGTTGCGCGGTGGGTGCGGATTTGGTGTGCAGCTTCGCAGGGTCGTTGTTCTTGTGCTTCTTCTTGTTGAACGGGGAAC
>ML211540.1:0-21229 GCA_004369055.1 Polyporus arcularius HHB13444
AGCCCTCAAAGCTCACTAAGGCAAGCCTGCAAAGGCAGAAGCGAGACCATCCATCTCCATCGTGTATGATAGCTTTTGTGACTGAGGCAGGGATCAATGTCCCAAATTTCCCACGTGCATCCGGATGAAGCGCCCTTAAGCGCCCAACTTCCGGCCACTTGTGAGTCCTTCAGACGCCATGTTGCGGCCAAATAAATACATAGGGCACTTCAGAGAGTCCTACTGTACAGGCTGAAGTCGTCACCAAAAGTCACAGTAGCCTCAGTAATGAGATAGAAAGTGCATCCGGATGAAAAATGCATCTGGATCTATCTGGATTGACGTGGGAAAGTTACGACATTTTTTTCGTGCTCGTCAAGAGTAAAAGTGATTGACGCCAGAGTAAGAGTTCTGCACCTTAAAAGCGCTTGAGTTACCTTTTTGCTTGTTGGAACTTGGGCCGTCCTCTCTGCACGTCAATAGGCCCGTCAATTTCTGCCTACGGGAGACAACCTTTTTGAGCGGGATTGCACCTGCGCCGCAGCGCAACCACGCGTCACTGCCCGTTCGGGGGAAGCCCTTGTCTCCCCTAGGCAGACGATTGACGGGTCTCTAGGGAAGCACAGTGCTTTGACGGGGTGCTCGAAGAGCTCGCCACTGTGCCTGGTGCACGAGATTGGATTTGTACATGTAGTACATATGTCGCTGTTGGAAAGTTTTCGCTCTGCTCTCCCGTATGCAATGCATTATTGAAAACACTTGAAAGTTCGCGCTGTTGCTCGGTCTTTGCCTACAGAAGGCTCACCTTGCAAGGTACGAAGATCTCCACCGCAACAATATTCAAGAGTCCGCCCTCTCCAGGCTGCTCTATGCGCTCGCTGCTGCGCCGAAGTACTGGCAGCCATCGCCGCCGTTGCACATTCGCAATCCCTCTCGCTAATGTTCCCAGCTAGTCCGTCTAATCTATATGTCTACCGTAACGCCTCCTCGACACAAAACCCACAAACCCCACAAGTCCTACGCCTACCCTTCAAACACGCCCTCAGGCACGTTCAGCCCCAAATTCAACTTCGCAAACTCGCGCATACTACGCTACAGCTCGTCCTCGAAGCTCGAGGCAGATCTAGAGGTCGTGCTCGTCAAAGTGAAAGAAGTAACCGACTATAATTGACCGTTTGACGTATGTATGTAAGTTTGACGCCACCATTCGGGCGCTTGGGTTACCATTTTGAGCGGAACTGCTGGCGGACCGGAGCCGCAGCGTTCCCCACCTCTCGACTCTCCTCATCCGCACTCATCATCTGCCGTCGCCATCTCTTCCCACTACTTCTTCGCTCGAGAATGCCACCGCAGTCAACAGAACAGTCTTTCCGAGATAATCTCTCCCAATTTCGCTGGGCGCGCGGCAACAACGACGACTCCGAACAGACCTCCACGGCTGGCGGCGCGAACCCCTTCTCACGATTCTACAATGCCATTGGGAGCGGATACGTACCACTACGTTCAAGCGAGCGGTCTAACGAAGAGGAGGCCTACTTTGCTCTGTCTAGATGGGAGAGGTGCGTCAGTTCGTGGGTGGGAGCTGCGGTTGAGGTCGAGGACAAGCGTGCGTAATGGTGCTGGGAATGCTGACGCGGTGGGCCACGACGGACAGGCTACTGGGATTCGGAGCATGCTTGATTGGAGCAGCAGTGTGCTTCTTCGTTGCGTTCTTGACGATACCCATGATTGCGCTACGGCCAGCCAAGTTCGCGCTTGCCTTCAGGTATGCCTCCTCCTTGGTCGTGGCACCGTGCGCGATTGCTCAAGCACCGAGGGCTCGACGAACGCAGTCTGGGAAGTCTGCTCGTGATGTTTGGGTGAGTCGCTTGTTCTGGTATACCCCTTGCGGCTCGCTGGAGCGGTGCGCTCGTAGATTCTCTGTCCTCATCGGGCCTATAAACCACATCAAGCACCTCATGTCGAAAGAGCGACTGCCGTTCTCCATCGCCTACCTCGCAAGTCTCGCGTTAACACTCTATTTCTCTTTAGGGGTGCGTTCGTCATATTCCGGTCAGCAGCATCAACCCCACTAACCCCACGCCTCTTCAGGCACACTCGTACCTCGGGTCGCTACTTGGCGCAATCGTTCAAGTATGCTATCAGACCTCAGCTCTCCGCTGATCGCGCACTGACGCTACTTGCACGCGAACAGGTCATCGCGCTCGTGTCATACGTGGCCGCGTACTTCCCTGGCGGCATCCAGACGCTGCGCTTCGGCGGCCAGATGGCCCTGCGTGGGGCAGGGAGCCTGCTCCCCTTGTGACGCGCTTCCTTTCTGATGCCTCGATATACCGCTATTTGCTGTACACGTATCGCTCTGACTCATGTCTCAGTTTCTTCCTCTCGACCTCCTTGTCCCGGCTACTCGCCCGACCCCAACCTCCTCTTGCGAGCTTCAAGGGCACCACTATTCGCAATGTTTTGATCGGTTCGCTACCTTATACTTATAATACAGAATCATCGCGGGTCATGGAGGTAACAAAGCGTACACATCAGATGCAAGCAGGGTCCAAGTGTAAAGGGCAATTAGCGAACAAATCAGTACGCTCGCAGCCCATTTTATGGCTCGTCTCGCGACTCGGGCCCTACAGTGTCTGCAAGCCTCCTTGCCATGATTGTTCGGTAGCTCTCGTACGAGCGCCAGTCGCTTCCCAAGGTCTCCTCGTTCTGCCACAGACCGTTAGCTATTGTTCGCACAAAGAAGTCCGGCAAAGAGAGACATACCAAGTCTAGAGACTGTAGCGCCCCCAGGACAGGCGCGAGCTTGCGCTGCGCCTCCGCGTTGAGCGTGTCGACGTCCGGTGAGGACGCGAAGCGCATCGTGTGCGCGATCGAACCCTTGAGGTCAGGGTTGTTGATGTGCCTGCCTTCGAGGTAGAACGCGAGGTGACGCCAGAGCAAGAGCAGGAGCATCTCCAGCGAGTCTGTTGTGCGAATGAGCGACACGGTCAGGTCCCAATAAGTCCAACTCGACTTACTGAGGATGGTGTGAGCGCGTCGCTTCGCGCCTGCCCGCCAGAAGGCAAGCTCGCGGCTGACGAGGGTCTGGCGCTGCCGCATGTCAAGGTTATCGAGGAGGGCAGGATCTGAGATGTGCACGATCTAGACAATGAGTTGGGATACGTCAGATTTGCTTTTTGCAATCGCTCTGCGTCGCCATACGCACCTCTTGAATGTTGTCGACACGGATGTGATCCTTATTCGCAATTTCTGCAGAAAGATCGACGATGCGGAGAAGGACATGCGCGAGGTCACGGCAGAATTCGTCCAAGGCCTCAATGGCGTCGCCGATCGTGGGTACGGTAGCTATACGGGGAGGCCGAATCAACACAGCAACACCGATGCATAAAACCGGTGACACTCACCGATGAAGCGTGTCGGTCGCTCCTCATGCTTGGGCGTAGTGATTGACGGCGACAAGACGAGCGTGAAGTCAGCCTCGGTGGAGTCGCTTGCGATGCCAAGGTATGAGATGACGGCGTTCTTGAGCAGCTCCTCTTTCAATGCCGCTGCGGCACGGAATTTCGACTCAGGGGCGTACTCTGGATTATCCAAATCAGTGGGATGCCAGGACAATGGTGATATGCACGAACCGAGTGACTGAATACCAGCATCGGCAAGTTCTGCGTCAGTCTGTGGCTGGACACGCTCGCTCCAGTACCGGTCGCCCAGGCACTTCGCCGCGAGACTCGAGATGGCACCATGCAGCATGCCATAGCCCGAACTTGAGAGCTATTTGATACTAGTCAGACCAGTACATGCAAACACACAAGGGAGCGCCCACCAATTCTGTCTTCGGAATCAGGTGCACTACGCTGCTGCACAGTGACACCAGGAGACGAATCTCCTCCATCACAGAGAGAGAGAGCTCGTCGACTTCGTTCTTGAGCAAGAGCACAGCGGTGTCTCGGTGACTTGAAAGGAATTGCAGAGCCTGGCACCGCCAGTCAGTGAGCAGCCCAAAGGTAGATGGAGATTAGGCTTACGTGGTTGGCTGCAGTTGTGTGCTTGGGACCAAGAGAGATGAGCATGCCGCTCACAAGCTGCAGGGCAGGCATGAATAACTGATGGTACCGCTGCACAGCCGAGGGGAGGAAACTGTCACGGTCTAACGAAGGCCCCGTCAGCTAGCCACTGGGTGAGGCGAGGCAGATCTACATACCGAGGAATGCTTGGTCCGCCTCTGGTCGGGCGTCAAGGTAGTCGCAGTCTGCGAGGATAGGGAGAACGCGTGCCTCCAGCAATCGCTCTGCGCCCTGACGAGTCTGGGCCATCCGAACCAACAGCGACATCTTCGCCTCGTAGACGTACAACGGGTTCAAGTCATCTAGTAAGAATTCAGTCATCATGACATACATGTCCCGCAACACGCCTCGACGCACCTGGATCCGGCTTGAGCACTGCCTGGAGCAGAAGATCTGACTCCTTCAAGCCACGTACGAAGCCGCTGAGGAACCCTTGCCGAGCCATAGCTGCGAGCGAGGTGGCATGCTTCTCCCAGCGGGAGAGCCTGACGAGCGAATCGAGGAGCATGAAGGCGACCGTCTTCCATACTTCTGTACCATCAATCGCGTCGCGGCAGACGATGGCTACGAACCGCTCCATGACCGGCTTCAAGATGGTGATGCTCGAATGAATGAGGGAGAGGCCTGCTGTCTGCGTGGGCCGCGCGAGCTGACCCGAGCCTGGGACCAGCGACGTGCTCTCGCCGAGCGGGAAATCATTGGCTGAAAGCAATAATGACGCTCCCAGGTTCCCGAATCTCTCCTCGTCACGTCCCTCGGGCGCCTCGTCATGAAGCACCAGATGGAGGTAATTGACGAGAGCTGCGTAGAGATTGCCGCGGACAAGCTCAACGCGGCTGTGATCCATGACGCACTCCAGGATGCTCCGTAGGAGGACATTGAGGCGTTCAGCGGGCAGAGCTCCTGCGTCGACGTCACCGCCTGCGGACTGCAAGAGGACCTGATGGCGACGGTCTTCGCGGAGCTTGGTGATTGTCGACAGAATGGATTCGGATAGCAGTACAGCAGTGGACTCGTCGACGTTGGAGGAGCGGAGCGAGTTGGGGAGGACGTGGAGGAGGTCGAAGAGCATGCTCTCCCGACGGTCGAACGGAAGGCGATCAAAGCACTTCATGAGCGCCATGTCGAGCAGTCTACGCCAGGCCTCATAGCCCGAGGCAGCAGCGTACCGAATCTTCCGTCTGTGGTTCTCGATCGCGCAGCTCTCCAAAAGATAACCGCTTTCCGCCTCCAATGCATCCGCATGCGCTTTGCTAGCAATCCGGCCTTGCATGTGGAGAGTCCGCTTCGCAAGGGTCAACAACGACAGCAAGGCAGTGCGGTCCACGACTTCGCAGCCAGACTCGTCGATCCTGAGGCACGACTGCAGATTGAGCTGGCCCAAGAACTCGAGCTCTCGCGGCTGGACGACCAAGCTATCTGACCAGTCGAAGTCCAAAGACTGCACCAACTCGATCATCCTGAGATGCGACTGGCCGACCTCACGGAAAGGCTTGAACATGTCAGTGTCCCAATCATCACCGCCGTCCTCTAGGTAGTCTTCCTCGTTGCCGAACATGAGCTCCAGAAGCTCAGAGACGCTCTTGTGGTGGCCGCGGTTCGTGAGCGCATGGAGGTCCAGGGCGACCAAGTCGAGGATCCAAGAGCGAAGCTTGAGGAATGAGGACAGTGCAGTGACCGTGGTCACTACACGCGAGCCGTCGTTGTACACGACTTCGATGAACGGCTGCTGGTCAGTTGGGGGTACTTTGAAAGGTATCGCGGCAAGGTGTCTCGAGAAGAAGTCCTCGCGCGTGCGCAGATACCGCATTGTGGCTTCCGAGGTACGCGGGTGTTGACACAGCTGGAAAATGACATGGTAGCACCGCTCGGCGAAGGCTGGGAGAGTGATGAACAGCGGCTCTCCAAGCGTGCGCTGCCTGCGACTCTCCTTGCCCTTGATACGCGGCACGCCGAAGTTGAGGAGTTCGAGGATGGCATGTACGCAAGAGCGCCTCGCGCCAAGCGCATGAGGGTCTTGGATCTGCTTGTCCGGAGAGGCTCCGCCGAAGAGGAGGAAATGGGCGAGGTTAGGGTATGGGCGATTCGGATGAGTGTCCTGGATGAACAAGTCAAGGATCGCAAGTCGGATGGCCTGGGTGAGAAGGTCCGAGCATTCATCAATGTCTGGCGCGCCAGCACCGGTTGTCTGATCAGCAGTGATTTCGGCTTCTTCAACATCGTCCGCGACATGTGTGTCCAGAGCTCGCAGATAGCCTTCCAAGATGCGAATGGACTCGCTGCTCCTGTCGACAAGCAGAGCCAGCTGAGCTAGCGCAGCCGAAGTAGAGAGCGTGGCAAGGATTTTGACGCTGAGCAGCATCAGCTCAGGATATGACGGATAGCAGATGTACGCGGCGAGAGCAGGGATGTAGTCGGGAGTGAATGAGAGAGCTTGATCGAAGCGGATGAAGTAGGAGACAGGAGGGATATCGCCAGTTAGGGCAGGCTCGTTGAGGTCGGCAAGGATGGGTAGGAAGACATCCAGGAATATGTCTTGAACCTCGAGGACGCGATGAATGATTCTCAGGACGCGTATGATCGTTGTCCGATAGTACGGCTCCCTTCGCGCGACCCCTGTCTCGAACCCATTAAGGCCCTCCACGACATACGAGAGGATGGACGTTTGAAGAGGTGTAGCGGTGAGTAGACGCCTCATCAGCTCGAATCCAGGGTGGATCGCAAGCTGTACGACCGCCTCTTTGCTGGGCTGCAGCTCTTCAACGCTCGTGACCAGCGACTCAAGGTCGAAGCTGGCCAGACAGCGTTCGATGAAGCACAGGCATAAGTCGTTCATACGCCATCTATCCGCCGCACGGAGGTACTCGCGTGTGGAAATGCGAGCAAAGACGTTGTCGACCACGAAAGACACAAACGGCCCAATTCCAGGCGTCCTGTACGGAGCACCAAGAGACTCCGGAATAGTGTTGATGGGGGTCGGGTCTGAGATTCGCTCACGGAGAGGAATGCGCTTGGGGGTGTGTATGAGGGTGCTGAGGAGGTTGAGGAAAGGGATCGTCGAGGGGTACAACCTGTAGGCTGACTCGACCTCGTCCAACTCCAATTCGACTCCCCGCCCGACCGGAAGACCAGCGCCGGGCCCATGAGCCACACGTACGTTGATCACTTCCAACCTCTCCATCAACGTCCACACGGATCTGCAGATCTCTACACCAGCTGCCCCAGCCCCCGGCGCACAAAACGCAGCGAGGGTGTCGAAGATCGCGCCCTTGAGCTCCAGCGGCACACACAACGGTATGAGGGACACTAGGGTGGGGATAGCGCGGAAGCGTGCATGGCTGCAAATATTGACGCGCGCGGGGATCGAGCACGTCACGACGACAGCCAGAAGACGGAGGAAGGCCTGAGCTAACAGAACGTCTTGAGGCGAGAGCTGGATCTGCTGCTGAGGACGTGGTGGTGGAGGCTGCGTCTGCCATCCTTGGCTGGCACCGAAGCCCTGTTGTGGTCCCATAACGGACTGGCCGGGGGGAGAATTCGCGCGTGTTGCGCCTGCCGCTGCCCATGTCTCGAGCAACGCGAATATTGAGCTCCAAGAGACCGCAGGCCCAGTGTTGTAGTGCGAAGTCGAAGTCGAGGGAACGGGGGCCCCTGACACAACGTCGCCGCCACCGCGTACTAGGTAATTGTATGCAAGCTCACTGCACTGTTGACCATTAGCGAGGCCAGCGAGCATGTCGAACAGCGCCATGGACATGTCCACATCGCGAGCCTGGGTTGACCATATAGACCACTGGAGGAATGCAGCAAGCTTCCCAGAGCTGAGTTCGAGGTACTCCCGATATGATGTCCGTTGACCAGGAATGACAGTCCCCGCTCCCCAGTAGTGCAGCGCCCTCTCAGGAGGCAGCATCGCATACAACATGCCCACAAACGAGAACAGCATAGCCATGTCGTTCCGTGGCGACGTGGAGGGCTTGTCCGCCTCTGTTGCGGTGGAACGTGGAGCGCCCTGCGCGGCGGTGGAACGGTACATCCTAGTCCTGTCCGCACGTGCGCCTGCGAGCAACAGGTCCTCCTGTCGTTGTTTGATCTTGCGCAGCTCGGAAGACGCCTGTGTGATAAGGGAGCGTACTAGTGCCTCAAGGGCGTCGAGGATGACCGGCTTGAACTCGTCTGCTGGCTGCTCGATCTGCAGGTCCTGCTCTGTGACGGCCAGAACGGATGAAGCGTACGAGGTCAACGCTCGCGCAGTCTGACGTCTCTGGAAAAGAGTGAGCATGCGTGCAAGGTATGTGAAGCAGCCACCCTGGACTGCGTTCCATATCTGCGTCTCCAGCTCGTCAGACCTGAATCCCTCTGTGTTCTCCAGAGCGGGCTCGGCGCGGCGTACAGCGGTCAGGAAAAGTGTCCACTGCAGGAGGATAGTCGCCTTGAGGCCCGGTTCCGGCCACTCCTTCGATACGTCCAGCTTGCGTTTCATCTCGGCGACCAAAGTCCCGTCTGCGAACAAACGCTTGCGTGCCTGACCACCTGCAGAGTTAGGGTCCACGACGTCAAACGCCACCAGCAATGTCGGAAGGAGGTAGAACACCATGGGATGTCGCGGGTTTGCATGTAGCCAGTCGACAACTTTCGGGATCTCCTTGGACGAGAGATGGCCCATGCGCCCGAACAAGAACAGCGCCACCGCGAGTGCACGTCTCTCGAACTTGAGAGACTCACAGCGTGAATTCAAGATGTCTGCGCCCAGACTCGGGTTCGCACCTGTATCACATTGTGTCAGTATACCAATGCAACCACCAGACACCTGCTTCGTAGGACGGATGATAGCGTTCCAGATACAATGAACTGCGGCACCCAGTGCGTTTCCTGCCCCTCTAACTCGCCTGAGTGTGTGCATCGGTCGGCACACTCTCACTCTAGACTTGCAGCAGTTTCGTACAAGAAGGTTGGCAAACGTGGAACACGCCGAAGGACCAAACAATCGGCGAGATCTCTGGAACCAAAACCAGTGAACGCACCTTGACTCGGAGGGACGGTCTCGCTCTTCGCGTTCTGCCGCGCTGCCTGCGCCTTGTTCAACGCGTTCCCAACATTGTGGATCTCCTGGAACACCTTCATCGCCAACGACAGCCCGCTCCCCGCCCGTCCTCCAGGATTGAGTAGCTGCTGCCGCACGAACAGGTCTATTCGTTGGTGGAGCGGTGACGCGTCCGCCGTCTCCGCGCGTTCCGCCGCCTGGAGGATGGTGCCCAGGCATTCTGCAATTTCCCGCCGTCGCGTGTGGTACTCCATGATGGCGGCCTCGATGCATTGCTCTTGCGTGAGGTTGGGGTTGTGCGTCATGACATCTTGGAGGAGGCCGGCGACGTAGCGTTCGGAGCAGTCGAGTTGTTGCGAAATGAACACGGCCTGCCTGGCGAAGTCCGCGTTCACCGCGACGGAGCGACCGTCGATTGTGATCTTCCCTGCAGAATCAAGTCTGTACATCGTTCATCACGGTGACATACGCGAACGCACCTGATTCCAGCTCCCGCTGCTCCTGCGGATTCCTCGGGCCAACATCGAAGAGGCTCACGAGCTGTGGCTTGTGGGCCATGAGCTCCTCGAAAAACTCCTGCTCGCCATTCGGAAGTCCTCGCGAGCTAAATGCAGACGATAGAATGGCCCGAAGTCGCGAAACCGAGGACATGAGAAGTGAGAGATGAGGGTAGAGAACAAGGTCGGTGCGAGCAGCCGAGCCGCGTGCCACCGACGCGCGACTCCCGCGCGCGTCCCTTGCCTCCGACCTTCGACTTCCCATCCCTCGTCCCACCTCCCATCCACCCCATTTGCTGCGCAGAACCTCCTCTTCACCTTCATCACTTGCGTAATGGACTCTATAATCTACCGACAGTATAGTGGCGAGTCTGAATTACCTCATATCATGGCGCTCGTTCAGCATGAACTGAGTGAGCCGTATGTTATCTACACATACCGTTACTTCCTCCAGCAATGGTGAGTAACCACCCCGAACCATCTCAATTATAGCAGCTGACATATGGACGGCGAGCAGGCCACATCTGTCGTTCCTCGTAAGCTTGCCATCTCTGTTGCTGAGGTGGTTCTGACCGTGTGTCGGTATCTGCAGGCTTATCCGAGTCAGTCGTCTGACCCGGTGGGTGTCATCGTTTGCAAGCAAAGCATGCATCGAGATGTCACGAACAGGGGATATATTGCTATGCTGAGCGTGCATAAGAATTGGCGAAAGCGGGGGA
Organism: Polyporus arcularius HHB13444; assembly: GCA_004369055.1. Lineage (NCBI taxonomy): Eukaryota > Fungi > Basidiomycota > Agaricomycetes > Polyporales > Polyporaceae > Polyporus > Polyporus arcularius. The sequence goes on from ML211540.1 coordinate 10,307, forward strand.
TAGGTGCGTCGCCGTCGCCGTCCGCCACGACGTCCGGGCTAACCGGGACTGCGATAGCGAGCACACTTGTGCGTCGAACGGTGGAGGTCATGAAGAAACATGGCGTCGAAGAGGTCAGTTCTTCGTGTACTGTCCTCTCGTGCCGCTTCCATCCACCTGACACCTCCTCCATCCCGTGCAGGTCGTTCTCGAGACAGAGTTCGACAACTCCGCGGCTCTATCTCTCTATGAATCGCTAGGATTCATCCGCGAGAAGCGTCTGTGGCGCTTCTATCTCAACGGCAAGGACGCATTCAGACTTGTTCTGGTCGTCCCCCCGCCAGAGCTCGACGACGAGGACGACAAGGTGGCCCGGAAGGGTCTCCCTATCCGGTTCCTCGCTCCAACACGCACAATCACAATTCCTTCCCTTCCCTACGACAGCGACGACGAGGTTTCTTCGCGGTGAATACCTTAGTTTCTCGTTTAGCCATACGACTCCCAATCCGCTATGCCTTCCGAACCTTGCTCCCGGCTGCTTCACGCTCTGGATCACACGTCCCATATGTTGTACAACATATTTATACGCTCCCCACTCCCCACTCCCCTCACGTCACCATGGACTGCTGGTGTATCACTAGTTCATTTCGGGCTTCCCTGGTAATGATATTCTGATCCTTCCGCGCTATCGGCCCTCAATCGAAAGACTCTTGAAAGAAACATAACCAATGCTTGAACTGGATCTTTGCACACAGCGGAAGAAGGATGTGTCGTGAAGCCCAGTTCTATTGCGGTATGTAAGCTAGGACAAGGCGTACAATAATTATTTTGCTCCAAAGTAATAAAAACACAGAAACATGCAGAATGCGTCCTCAATCCAAAGCAAATAGTGCATGCATCACATTACAGCTCGTCGTGCGAGCGTGCGTAGTCGTCATCGTCGTCAGCACCGGCGCCGCCGCCGGAGTAGAGCTTGCTCGTGATCGGGTTCACGACAGCCTGCACGTCCGAGAGCTTCTCCTCGAGCTCCTCGGCGGTCGCAGTCTGGCCGTTCTCGTCGACCCAGTCCGTCGTCTCCTTGACCACGTCGAGGATCGCCTTCTTATCCTCGTCCTCGAGCTTGCCCCCGAGCCCTTCCTGGTCGGCGAGCTGCGTCTTGAGGCCGTAGACGAAGGACGACAGGGAGTTCAGCGCCTCGATGCGCTTCCGCTGCGCCTCGTCCTCGGCGGCGAACTCCTCCGCCTCCTTCACCATACGCTCAATCTCCTCGGGAGAGAGACGGCCCTTTTCGTTGGTGATCGTGATAGACTCAGACTTGCCACTGCAGCGCATGGTCAGATTTGCGAAGCATTCGAGACAGACGAGGCACACTTACGTTCCCTTATCCGAGGCCGAGATCTTCATGATACCGTTCGCGTCGACCTCGAAGGTGACCTCAATCTGGGGGACACCGCGGGGTGCGGGAGGGATGCCGGAGAGCTCGAACTTGCCGAGAAGGTTGTTGTCCTTCGTCAGCGTCCGCTCACCCTCGTAGACCTGGATCAACACGGTCTGCTGGTTATCGGCAGCAGTCGAGAAGCTGTGAAGGTCGTCAGTAAGGCGTCTACAGGAAGTCCGACGGAAATTCACTCACATCTGGGACTTGCGAGTGGGGATGACGGTGTTACGGGGGATGATCTTGGTCATGACACCACCGGTGGTCTCGATACCGAGCGTGAGGGCATTGACATCGACGAGGACAACGTCACCGAGCGACTCGTCACCGGCGAGAATACCACCCTGGACGGCAGCACCGTACGCGACGGCCTCGTCGGGGTTGATACCCTTCGAAGGTTCCTTTCCGAAGTACTCCTTGAGGAGCTGCTGAACCTTGGGGATACGAGTCGAACCACCGACAAGTACGACCTCATCGATGTCCTCCTTCTTGAGGTTCGCGTCCTTGAGCACCTGCTCGACTGGCTTCATCGTCTTGCGGAAGAGGTCCATGTTGAGCTCCTCGAACTTGGCGCGAGTGAGGGTCTCCGAGAAGTCGTTACCGTTCTCGAATGCCTCGATCTCAATGCGCGTCGACTGCTGGCTCGAGAGCGTGCGCTTGGCCTTCTCGACTTCGCGCTTGAGCTTGCCGAGGGCCCGGAGGTTGCCCATGACGTCGGTGCCAGTCTTCTTCTTGTACTGCTTGACGAGGTACTCGATGACACGGTTGTCAAAGTCCTCACCACCAAGATGGGTGTCACCAGCGGTAGCCAGGACCTCGAACACGCCGTCGTCGATGGAGAGGAGGGAGACATCGAAGGTACCACCACCGAGATCGTAGACAATGATCTGCGACTCGCCACCCTTCTTGTCAAGACCGTAGGCGATGGCAGCGGCGGTGGGCTCGTTGATGATACGGAGCACCTGGAGACCAGCGATGGTACCCGCGTCCTTGGTGGCCTGACGCTGAGCGTCGTTGAAGTAGGCGGGGACAGTGACAACAGCGTGCGTGACGGGGCGACCAAGGTAGGCCTCAGCGGTCTCCTTCATCTTGCCAAGGACCATGGCGGAAATCTCCTCGGGAGTCTAGGAAATGCTGTCAATACCGGTACCAAGCTGCGAAGCTGCGAAGGGGGCAAGACTTACAAATTCACGGAGCTCACCGCGGTACTTGACCTGCACGTGGGGCTTCCCGCCCTTGTTGGTGACCTTGAAGGGCCAGTGCTTTTGGTCGCGCTGAATCTCGGGGTCGTCGAACTTGCGGCCGATGAGACGCTTGGCATCGAAGACGGTGTTCTCCGGGTTGGAGTGGAACGCGTTCTTCGCGGCGTCACCAACACTGGACGAAGATTCTGAGCATGACGGTATAGAGACAAAGAGGCGTTGACTCACAGTCGTTCCTCGTCGGTGAAGCTGACCCATGACGGTGTGATACGGTGACCCTGGTCATTTGCGATGATCTCGACGCGTCCGCCGCGCTGTACACCAACACAAGAGTAGGTTGTTCCAAGATCTATGGTGCGTCAGTGGCGTGTATGCGTAGGAGACACGTTGCTACTTACCGATACCAATTACCGGACCATACTTCGCCTTCTCATCATCAGCATTCACAGAAACGGGGCACAAAAGAATGAGTGCGAGGAAAGCAAGGAAGACGAGGGACAAGGACGACAGCAGTCGCCCAGACTGTGTCCGCGTCGGTCGACGAGGCAGAGACATGGTGGAGGGAGGAAAGGGTGTTTGCAGCTGGCGAAATGTCGCGCGTCACTTTATAAGTACCCGAGGCGCGTTCCGCCACGTCAACACTTCGGAGAGACGCTGACCCCGAGGACCGCATCAGCAATACGTGGCCAGAAATGCGGCGTCTAGCTGCCAGATCAGGAGAGTCTTGCCGGCGGTAACACGGCCAGAAAATTCGAGAAACACCGGCGCAATCTCCGGGGTCCCCGCGCTGCTGCCCTACACACCTTGCCACGTCTCACCAACCTGCTGATGCTTGCTTCCGGATCCGTTCTGCACCGCACGGAGAATCGTCGAGCAAGGTCATACTGTCCAAAATTTCTCCGTGGCACTCTTGATACACGCGGGTCACCAATTGACACGTATGAGGACCACTCAGCTGTCCAGGTTGCAAGGCGGAGAACGGCGGAGACGATGGAGTCCCGAGAGCATGCTAGGACTTGGTCCACACTCTGGGCGGACGTGTTCTTTGTGGATACTTTGGATCTTCAACGTTCGAGCACCTTCGTGGCGCGATGTGAGCTGTTGAGTACTTACCACGAGTACAAGGAAGACCAGTTGTGGTTCAAATGTGCATGATAATAGTAGAGTAAGTACACTGCACCGCGTATACGTAGAAGTACTTAAGTACGCCGGCGCCATTTGCGCAAATATGTAGTAGGATCGTTCCCGGTTCCTTGTTTGCAACCAGCATCCACGCCTATCCACGCCGCCTCTCTCCTGCTGTTCGCGTGGACTCAGTACAGAGATAATGATTGCCTGACCACTCTAAATACAGCGGAGCGAGCTACAATTCATCAAATTGAATCATCATTCCTGCGAGGTCTCAGTATATGTGTGTCCTTCTGGACGGCGCTGACATTTGAGTATCCCCTGTGCCCTTATATCTACAGGATAATCGTGAAGAAGATGAACCCCCCTTCAGCATTTCGGAGTGTCCGATGGCAAGTTGATTCGGAGACCGCAACTTTCACACTCTGTTGTCCACCTCCGTCCCGGAACCCTCGCCTCCCTCCCGAACTCACTGACAGAGTGATTGACCATCTCCACGACGATCCCACATCTCTCGCCGCTTGCAGCTTGGTCTGCTCAGCATGGCTACCAGCAGCACGCTTTCATCACTTTCGCGAAGTCACTGTCGTCTGCGACAACGTGCACGCCTTCCACGAACTCATCCGTCATCCATCGTCCAAAGTCGGGAGTTACGTGCAGACGTGCAGACCTCAAGGCAGAATGCCAATCGAATACATGGAACTCACGCCGCTGCCCAGATGGACCATGCTTCCTGCAGGATCCGTGGACCCTATCGCTAGTGCTTGCCAGTATCCATCGGTTGCCCGCCCTGCGTGAGCTACGGCTGCGAGGGATCCCGGCGTACGTCATCCCCCGCCCTCTGCCTACCGTGACCTGCCTGGACATCGACGGTCCGCCACCGTCGGATTGGGCAATATCGCGATGGTTGCTCCTCTTACCGAATTTGCGCACGCTGTTGGCATACTTCTCCTCCCCCGGCGTCTTGAATGAGAATCATGACGCAGATCCAGCTCGCATGTCTGTCCTAACACCACAATCAGAAGGAGGGGTGTCGATGAGGCAGATGCGTGTGTGGCTTCCGAATCTGTCTCCATCGACTCGTATAGTCGTAGAAGGACTACTCCCGACGAAGGCCCTGGGCAACCTGCGCGCGTTCTCGTTCGCGTGCAGTTTCAATCAGCCCGGCATCGTGAAAGGACTACAACAGAGGCTCGGTCCGTCCTTGCGGGTGCTGGAGCTCATGTGTGACAACGTCTTCGCCTCTGGAGGTCAGTCCTCAGCGTGGCTTTTGTTTACCAGTCAACTGACGAGTATCGTCCGACTTCCGCAGAATGCACGCTGTCTCACTGCACCGGCCTGCAACACATCCGCATCCTCGGGACACGACCCATAGGATCGCCGTCAACGTTTCGCAACACATTCGGCGTGTTATCGCAAATGACCAACGTCCCCACCTTCATTTCCCGCGTCCGTGCACCGAACGTCGTATCCGTCCACTTTGTACACCTCCCGCGTTGGATTACCAAGGACTACGGATCGTGGGTAGGCCAGTCCCTCGCGGCGTTGTCAGCAAACTCTGCACTCTCGCGGACCGTCCGGAAGGTAGCTTTCGAAATTTACGGCCAAGAGTTCAAGGAGAGAGACGAAGATTCGGAAGCTGAGCAGCGCAGACGCATCAGAGAAGTCTGCTATGGCTCTCCCGAGTTTATCCGTGATGCGTGGGCGCAGCACTGAAGAACCGGCTTGACCTGCGAAATTTGGTGGTCGGGCCCATCTGTCCTGGCTACCATCTGGGAATTGGATCGTGCTGGTCCTGCATCAGGCGCGGAGCTGATGGCAGTAAGTTGTGACCGTGTCGCTTCCGGGCATACAATTCCTGGAACTGATTGCGGCTCCTGGACAGGAGTCTCGTGGTGCAAATACGATGCACTGGAGTGCGAAGTATGCGATGAGTCCAAACGAAGCTGTTTCTGGATCGTGATCATTGGGGAAGTCGAGGGCGGAGTTACCAACGTCCGCTGGTCTCTTTACGTGCCTTGCGAGTTTCATCCATCCTACGCCCTCTTGCGCAGTTGCCGGATCTCCGAACCCATCTCCAGCGCCCTTCGTCCCTCGATCCATTGCATCGCCTCTGGAATCCCACATTGTCAGCGCCGGCATCCACAGACTTCGCGCGACTCAGACTCACCGCCATAGGTCTTCGGGACGACCATCCTTTTGAGCGGCGGCCCCGTTTCTTTGCACCACGTGAAGCGGAAGTCGTTCGTGCGCTGCTCGGTGCCAGTGTCGAGGTCCACAACGTCGGCGTGCACCCACACGTGCTGTGCGAGGAGAGACAGGGACCCAGTCAGCCGCTGGCCTTTGCGCCCGAGATGAAGCACAAGAGAGAGGAGGGATGGTACGCACGACGAGCGCAGGATACTGCTCAGACGAGGCAGAGTGCACAATGTTGGACGTCAGGCGGAGGAGGGAACCGATCGGGACGGGACGCGCGAAGGAGATACCGTCCAGCGAGAGGAAGGTAACGTGATCACGGGTGAAGAGGCACGAGTTTGCGAAGCCAAGCTCGTAGGCGAGGCGCATCAAGTAGCCTGAGAGAGAGAATGAGCGTTGTGGGACATTCTTGCAGGACAGTGCCTACCTCCGAAGATCTTCTGATGTACGCTGCATAGACAGATTCAGCATAGTGGATGTGACGGGTCATAGATACGAGCTCACTTGCGCTCCTGCGGGAACATGATCATCGTCTTCTCGAGACGAGTGTCGCCCATGAACACCCTTTCGATGTCAGCTGTCGATGCACGCTGCTCATCTCCATACTTCAGGTAGAGCGAGTGAAGCGCCTCGGCTTCGGACGATGACGGAGGCACGCGGCTCAGGGACTTCCCTGCGCGAGTCGCTCGCCTCCTTCTATGAACTGTACAACGGAGTTGGCACCCACCCTTGAAACACGGGAGACTGAGCTGACGTACCTTCGCCGAGGTTGAACAATGTTTGATCCTCCGGGGTCTCGAGAACTAGTGGGTTGACGGGAGTCGCCTGGTGTGTCCGTGCATCTCTGCAGACCATGCAGAATCGACCTGTGGAGACCGAGTAAGAGCGATAGTTGGGCGAATATGGGGGCGCGCTGTACCAAGCATGACGGTCTTCTCGGTCCCGTCCTTGCCCACAGCCTCCATGCGCACTGCGATCTCCATGGAGCTCTTCCCGGTGTGGATAACCTGTCCGTCAAGCCGCATGTCGCGGACTGGATACAAAGAAGTCAACATGTCCAATCTGATGATAACAGGCGTGAGCGGAATATCTGATGGGAACGTGAGTCACTTGCCTGTCAACAGACGCGGTGACGATGTAGAATCCGGCGTCCTTCGGCAACTTGGACACGTCGGGACCCAGCATGTGCTTGTACGCGATGCTACCCGCGAGCGAATCGAGGTGCTCCATGAGCAGGCCTGTGCGGATCCCGCCCGACGCGTTGGTGTAGTTCTCCAGGAACTCGGGTGAGGACGCGAATGGCAGCTGGATTTCGCAGTAGGAGTCCTGCATGCGTCGCGGCTGTAGCTCGTGACTTCCGCTAGAGCTCGAATTGGCCTCTGCCTTTGTCGCTGACGAGTCATCAGAGACTCGGAGGCGGCCCAAGGCCTCCGACCAAAGGCCTCTGGAGCGTATCGGGAGCACTCTGCGTGGTATGTCAGTATGACTCGGCGGCAGTGCTACGTCGGATCGTGCACTTACGAGTGGTGAGCGGGATCCGCACGGTTGCCTAGAAGGCCAGGTCAGCACAGGGATATAGAGACGAAGCGTAGCACTTACGGAATTCCTTCAACAGCTTGTCCATCGTCGCGATATCCTCAGTTTCCTCCACCGCACCGAGTTCTGTCGACCGGTGGAGCACCGCCCCAGAGTTGAAGCGCGGAGCGGAGGACACGAGCCCACGCCGCAGCGTGGGCTTCGCGAGAACCCGTCCCGTCCGTGAGAGCGTGGTGGTTAACATCGTCAGCGAAGGCAAAGAAGTTGCAACGCCGAACAAGCGCCGGGTACGGAAATCGGCCAAAATTGGCCATGACGTCGGCCCGCCGCCCGAGCTCTCCTTACGACCACGACCGTGACGCTCCCCGAGGCTCCTCCTCTGTGTCTCGCCTGCCAAACGCGCACATCTCATCACCGCCGGTTCCTTCCTGTACGTGGGCTGACACAGTGCACGGTGGTTAAACTACTCTCAGCTTAGCCCGACAACATGTCTCAATTCATATACGACTCGAAGGGCCAAATCGCTTACACTCCTCCCAAATACCACCGGACCGCACGTAACCCAACATACCGTACCATGGCGGGTTCGTGCGACTCGGGCGTGACCTCCGTCAACAGCGCGGCGAGGTCGGACAGCACGCTACGAAACAGGGTTCTTAGCTGCGACCTATTGAGCTTTGTAACCGGCGCCGCGTGTCAGTCTGTTCAACTAGCGCATGTCTGCAATGCTGACCGCGACAACGCTATCCGGAAAGCGGAAGTCGTGAGTCTTTTCGCTATATACTTATATCTAGGATGTCATCGTGGCACTGACTAAGTAAATGTATGCAGGAGGACATACTTACGGCTCTGCGGTTTAACGGTGATGATCTGTTCAAGCTGGATAGTGTGCAAAACACCTTTCTGCGTAAGTAATAGTCTCCACGTTTCCCTAACACATGTTGACTCTCTCCTCATCCACCAGTCGAGGCGGGCCTGCACATACCCTGGGAGTCAAATGGTGCCTTCGTTCTTCTCCCCGACACTGCCTTGCTACAGAAGCTATTAGATGCACTTGCAGCCTGTAACGTCGCATGGCAGGCGGCTTGTGCTGACGGGGTTCCTAAACCTCGGACGGGGGTGCGTGTCCTAATTTCCGCCGTACTTCTTGATTTGACCATGCGTATCTGTTAATGTCACAGTCTGCAGACCCGTTCCCGGTCGCACAGCTACTGCGCCAGGACATGACATGGAGATTGATTATACTCCGTCCTGCAACCCTGCTCTTGCACAATCGACCTCTTACGCTCCTCTCGTTCGAGGCGCGGCAGAAGATATTGGAACAACCCACAACATATGTTCCACCGCGTACAGAGTGGCACTCCTGGTATCTGCACCCGTACCTCCCCATCCTTGTCCCTGAGGACTCCGAGAATATCGCCGATGAACTCCGTCTTCCAGACCATCCTCACCGTCCTCCAAACGAGCGTGTCTCGCTCTTTGCGATGCTCCTCAACGCGCACACAAAACTGGAGCATTACATGCGTTCGCCGGAGGTGGGAACCGCTTACCTTGCGTACCGCCGCAAAAGCGGCATGGTCAATGCAGCTCCGGACTACCTAATCAAGCAGTACGCGATGTTGATAGGCTTGATTGTTGACGAACTCTTTTTCAAGCCGGAAGTCTGTGCTTGGCCGCTCAAGGGAATACGGCGATCAGCGCGCCCTGGTAGCGACGGAGGTGGTGGGCCTGGTGGGGGGGACGCTCATGGTGACGGCCCGTCAGGTGGTGGATATGGTGAAGGGGACCCACATGATGGGCATGATGAGGGTGCTGGCGGTGCTACTGACAAGCATCGACAGGCTGCCGATGACGACTCTAGGGTTCGTCGGAGCAGGCACGCTACAGAATCTCAAGAAGAACTGGTGTCGTGTTCTCTCGTCGACTCCGCTCCTCCTTCTGGCGCTCTCTCATCCCTCACGTCTGGCTTGGCGAAGTGCCACATCGCCTATTCCCCATTCAGCGGCGTTGACGACTCGGAAGCGGGATATGGTGACCGGCTCCTTGTGGAAGCCGACAACACGCTCGTTGAGGATGCCGGCAGCGGCAAACCGAGCGCTGCTTACATCGTGCAGGACACTGAGCAGCGGGCCAAATCGCCGTTCGATAGCCCTGACGATCCCGCCACTCCCCCGGAAGAAGAGATCGACGGCTTCACGGAAACCGAGTGGCTGGTGTTGAAGGCGCAATTGAACGGCGGCGACCGTGCCCTGGCACAGTCCGCGGCCATCATGATGACATGCAAGACCGGTGCGTACTTGACCGCTGCACGTATGCACTGTTCACTGATTGACCCTATTCCAGACTACCAAGAGCCCGCCGGCTTTTGTTAGATGGTCCACTTCAAGCTCGACGTCGGCCACCCCTCACGCACGCATACCCTCGTTCTGTACACGTTTGTATCACGATCCACCATGTCATGGACCAGCCATCGGACAGGCATGCATTGTATCACTGATTTCACTAAGTATCCCATCTTGCACACACGTATTCTTCTCTGCGAGCAAACAATACTTACTATCCACACTAGTACTACATCTAGGCGCAATAATAATCCACCGGACTCGCAGTAGAGTACACACTCTCTATTCCATGCGGTCCACTGATTGTAAAGAGACAAGTTTCGGTCACGCTGTTGAGCTTTACAGTGTCTCGATGACTGGAAGACAGAACTGGCGAAAAGAGGAGTTGTTTCGGAGCCCGCGTGTCCCGATCCGGAAATGGACTTGTTCGCTTCCTGAGGCTGACGCAGGGCCAACCGCCGCCGGTGCACGCCGGTGGCGTCAGCCGCTTTCCTTCAAAAGGCCCAGCTCGCCGCGGTTTCGTCCTCACCCACCTTTCCCCACAACCGCCATCTCCCCCGCCCGGCCACCACGTCTTCGCTCCCTCCCATGCTCAACCTCGACCGCCACCGCTCCTCGTCCTAACGAAGAACACCCTGACCAGCACGGGCACGACGCGTCAAGGTACGCCACTCTACCCTTCCACGTCCGCCATCCCTCTCACCTCCTGCACAGCGTCGATGTACCAGGTCGTCCCAGTGTGAAACATGTACGTCTGTCTCCCTCGCTCACCATCTTCGCCGTCGCTGACACCCGGCTCAGGTAGCACTGTGGCGTGCCGTCCCGGTCACAAGTTGGCCATCAACCCGTTCCAGTGCCCTGCCGTCGTAGCCGGCCTCGAGTGGCGGAGCGGGAATGCGCCCAGGCGTCGGCGCTCCGCACTGGCATAGGCCTCGTACGTCCACCTCGCTTGTGGGCCGTCACGGTCTGTGTCGGTCGGGGTGAACCGGGAAGGAGTCCTGCGCCACCGCTGGCCAAGACTCTTCACGGACGCTGTAACCAGCAACGTGCTGCATAGCAGCATGGGTGGCGACGTACACTCAGGTGCATCCGGCTGACTCCTCTG
>ML211541.1:0-21208 GCA_004369055.1 Polyporus arcularius HHB13444
GTCTCGAGGATGTGGTTGAGCGCTCCACTGCGCCCGCGGTCTTCAGAAGCTTCCGCTGACACGTCAAAGCCCTCGAAGTTGACCTTCGTCTCTGGGAGGTGTGCTGGTAAATTCTCAAGGGATTTGCGTAGACGTGCCAGGCTTGAGTTCAGGTCTGCACGCGAGAGAACGCAGACACTGTTGGCGGCGGGCACGGTCATGGTGGAAGGTAAAGATTCCTGCTTGTACCTCGCGTTTCTCAGAAAATTGGTGAATATATCATGTCATGGCAACCGTAGAGGACATTGCATCATGTCTTCGGCCGCATCAATGTTTTCTCTGTCGGCGACCGCCATCCATGCCTGCAAGCGCCCGGAGTAAGCGCCGCGTTATTAACCTGCTCGACCAGGCCCTGAGTTACTAACACGTTAGTAACCCATGTTATTAACTATGTTAGTAACATTTTGTGAATAACCTAGGGGTTTCTCCCGCCACCGTACGGACCATGTGGGCTGGATAATCGAGGCAAAGGTGCGGGCTCGACGCTCGATGACCTGCTGGGGTGTTAAAGGAGCCTAGAGGTCAGGATAGTTAGTGAAAACTCTGGAGGCATGCCCAGAAGACTTCCGTACATTTTCCTTGTCGTGAATGTCACCTCGGACAGTGCCGGAGATGCGCAGCTTCTTCTGCGCGCTGCCGCCCAGATTCTTGATGTTCTGGTACTCGCGGCTCTTCCGCTTGGGCATCGCCAACACCGTCCAGATGATTGAAAGAGAGGTCTGCGTAGCTGGCATTCTTGCTCGCTCCAGGGCCTGGACTTATCGGCATAATCAACAGCAATTATTATTTCGCGCAGCGTAAACTTTTTGAATGGCTCCTGGTACGGGCCCTCTCGCAACAATCTGCGACCGACAAAATGTGGGTAAGAGTACTATCTACGATCTGTCGGTCGTCGTTTTTCAGTCCCGGGGACAGGGCTATTCGCATTCAAGTTGTACAGTCGCGGCCCAGCCAAAACCGACGAGCGTGACGGGCGCTCGTCACGTGACCTTGGTCGAGTTTGTGCTGGGCCTACCTTACTACAAGCACCATTTCTCTCAAGTGTAGTCGAGGTTCGCATTATCGTACACATTCATAGTACCGACTACAGTCAATATCATACAGGCGTCTCCGCCACCGAGTCTTCCATGCTCGAAACGCTCCCCTTATTTCCCAACTCGCTCACAATCGCCGTGCTGTCACTCCCTCGACTCTCAAGCTCGCTCGCCGTGTCACACTGAAAGTCCAAATCGGAAGTCAGAAAGCTATTGCTCGAGCTGAAGCTGAAGCTTGCATGGACGAGCCCGCCGAGCGGCGCGACGAACGACGGGAGCGGCGACGGGGACCCCGCGAAGTCAGATGCTATGAACGAGGGTGTGGCGTCCGAGGCGGGGCGAGTGTTTCGCTTTGCCTCTTGCAGGCTGAGGAGGAAGCGGCAGACCAGCATTGATGCGATGCTTCGTGACCGCAAGTGACGTATCGCAGTAAGTAACAGCGAGGTGCGGGCCCGAACCGAGAGGAGGAGATCTGCTCACGGGCCGATGAAGTTGATCATGTAGCTCTCTGAGCCGGCGGGGAGCTTGAACTGCGGGGACCGTATAAGCAAGTGCGGAAGTAGTTACGTCGTGAACCGGACTTACGGAGAGCGCCGTCAGCACGATATGCAAGATGTTCGGTGTCGCGAGCACTCTGCGCGGCTGGGTAAGCACGTGCGGTCCTGCAATGCGTACGTCTCGAGGCTTACACGAAGTAGATGCTTCCTGTCGGACGGTAGTTTAGTCACTTTTCTGACCACTGGGAGGAGTCGAATACTCACCGTTGTACAGCACGATCTGGTGGAAGGTTGGTCCATGGAGGGTGTCTGCAGCGAGTCTGCCCGACCGATATGTGGTCCACCATGTGACTGCGATGGCGATGCGGTCCGCTAGAGTGGATGAGGAGTGGGACAGGAAGGTCACTGTCTCGTGGTCAGTATCGCGGACAGCGCTCTGTCAAGGTGGGCTTACGTCTATCAATAAAATGCGGAGGTTCAATTAACGACCACCATATATCGCGAGAAAGGTCAAGGACTCACGCAAGAGCCATGGTCGGCGAGGTTGTTGAATCCAGATAGCAGTTGTACGGAGGGTCGAGGTTGACGGGATGCGACTGGTAATCGGTGCTCTGCGAGTAGTGTATTAGAGGGAATCCTCTTACGATATTCAATCTGCTCACGACATTGACGAAGAAGGGCATGAGCGCCAGGCCGAGAGTGAGACCCGTTAGCACCCTGTGTTGTCCCGAGAGCGCATATACCCGTAATGACGAGAACACTGCAGTCCGTGGTGAGATGAGTCCTCCTAGAAGGGAAGAGGGAGTGCTCACGCGCTGGACCGAGCATCGACAAGTTCTCGAGGGCCACTTCCGACCAGTACAAGCCTCTGCAGCTGTCGATTCGTCAGCCACCATGGCGCGATTCCCTAGACAAGGGCCTATCCACCTCTAGAATATGCCTGTTAGCCGGAGGGTCGACGACGACGGGACGACACACGTACTAGATCCGATACTGGCTGGATCGTGACAATACCGACAAACTACGCCAGCATGATGCAGTAGCGGTTGGAGATGTAGAGCAGCGAGGCACTCGTCTTTGGGGCACGCCAGACGAGATTGACCTCGCTCGCCGATGAGATGATCCAGTCAAAGACCAGGACCGCTACGAAAGGTATTCAGCGGTCTGACGCCTCGACATGACCCAGCGCCGCGAGCGAACTCACTGACGACAGCAACGCCGCAAAAGTTTGCAGTGAACCTGAGACAAAAATCAGCAGCCGTCAAATTCAGCAGGCCCTGAAGCTACTCACGCGGCCTCGTATGTCCCGGCTAGGTCTGACATGGCTTGTGTACTGAGCGCGAGGGGAGGACTGCCTGTGGACGGGCTCGAGGTAAGTCTCTACGGAGTCACCTCCGCGCGAAGAGACCTATAAGTAATGGCTACAACCAGGCACCTTTCCACCTGCGACCACCCTCAAGCCTGAGCTCGAAGGTTCACAGGATCAAGGCCGGCAATACAGGAAGATCGCCCACCTCAGCTCCACCGACATGACATGTCCCTGTGAGGTTGCGATGTTCTTAATGTCCGTTTGCAAGAACCGAACACGAGTAGAACAGTCGCGGTGATCAACGAATCTCGATCGAGCCGGTGTCGAGGATTTGCGGTGATTGTCTCGACAATATTCATCAAGGCGCATCGCCACCTCATGCAGAAGCCTGTGCTGTGAGAGGAGGGGAGCATCGGCGTCGCGTGGAAGCGTGATGTGATCATCCCCGCAGCAGCGTATCCTCGAGCACATGGAGTTGAGATTCTGGCCTTGAGCTGAGGCCGGGGTAGCACGCATGCCAATCCGGTCGTCTCGCCTCCGGATCGTTCCAGGACAAACCTTGTGAGAGGCGGTATGATGCTTCTTCATGGCGAGTAAATTCGTTCCTTTCCCATCGCACGGCATAGGAATGTGACATTATGGGCCTGCTGCGAGAGACATTGCATTCGTGAGATAGGAATGACCTTCGTTCAGTTGAAACTTGAGACGAGATCATACGATAAGTAACTCACCTCCGCAGACTTGTGTCGTGCCAAGGCTCGTTGAATAGACTTACACGCGCGAGTTGTATGGGCATGGCCGCGCATGAACTAAGTCTCGGTCTGGAATAAGGAGTTGGCAGGGCGGTAGTCAAACACACGCGTCTGCGGCTCTGCGGCCCATGTTTTCACAGTTTCCCACGCCGGCGACGTTTACGCTATCCTGATTAGTGTGCAATAACTCTGACTGATAACCATCACCATCTTCCGAGACCCACAAGTTACGACAATCCGGAGCCTATTAATGTAGGCGTACGAGAGGAAGGGCGCGGTCACCGATGTACAGTCGGACATCCTCAGCTGAAAATTCGCAGTGTAAGTGTTTACTTACTGTTACAGTGTTAAGTAGTTCCGGTGGCCAGTACCGGACGCTGGCTCCGATGTGTGGTATTTTTCCAGTCAAAGCATGGAGCCTGGACATAGATCGAGAGAGCCCCAAGCTCTTCCAGGTCTCTAGAGTCGGCAGGATGACTCAACCCCTGCTGAGGCTGCAAGGTGCAGACGTTACTTAGCGGACAGGATGTCGGCAGAGGTCGGAGAACACACGAATTGCTTGAAGAGGGTCCCGCCTATTGCAGGGGTATGTATTTCATTGTGTCACTGTCTCGTTCGCGCCTATGGTAAGTTGTCTCATGGCTTCGCTATTTCGCGTAGTCGTATTTCATCCACAGGTGCATCGCTAAGGTGCCCTCCCCTGTGGCCCTTAGGTCACTGCAATCAGCACCTGCTCCCCTCAACGGCCTCACACGTATCGTCCGGAATCCTAAACTTCGTTCCACCGGTTCTAACCCACACTTCTCCGCTCCACATCTCGTCGCCATCCACCACCGTTCATCGTCGTCGCGCGGTGTCTCCTCCGTGCTCTCCTGGCACTCGTCTGCGCCTTCCAGGCAGCAACATCGGACCGTTTCTCCTGGAACGTACGGCATCTCGAGGTCGACCATCCCGACGTTGTTCCCGCGGCATTCGTTGCGCAGCGTGATGGTCACCCATCCAGGACGTTGCTGCGTGATGTTGACAGCGGTGCCAACCACATGGGGATCGTATGGGTTGTATTGGCGCAGCGACGCGCCGAGCGTCGTCGTTGTGCCCTTCGCCAGAGCCACCAACCTCACTCTCGTCCCTAAGCCAAGCTGCGTGGTGGGTCGTAGAGTCGTCGTGTAGACGTGCCTCTGTGCTTTCGTCCCGCCCGTCTTCTCGTGTTCCTCACCGTACGTCTTCCACCACGCGTACACCACCGCTTCATCCGACCCTAGTCCTCTCTGTTCCATTGAACGGGCTCCGTTCCGTCCTTCCGCCCTCTCTGCCCTCCTCGTTCCCATTGCATGACTGCCATTTCCCCTCACGACTCCGATAGATGTCGCCTCCGCCATCCGTTTCACTGCTCCTGCTCTTCCACGCGTCTTGGCCTTCGACGTCTTGGACTGATACATCCGTGGGGGGCGTTGGGTGGGTGGCAGCTACCGAGGGAGTTCGTGCAGATGATGAGTTGAGCAGATTTTTCGGCTGGGTACGCTCGTGATAGGGAATGAAAATGGTTTGCAACGTGGCCAGCTCAAGGAGTGAGTTGGGTTGATAACGTGATCGGTTGAGGAGCGACCACTTCAAGTTGTTGGGTTCACACGGCAGGCATATCCGCGTTGTCGACGGGCGAAAAGGCGAGAGAATTACGCCGTGCGAGGATAGGGCCTTTTGACTCATTTGAGCCGCGCACGGTTTCCTTTCAGTCTGCAGTCCTGCCGAAAGGTATCTTCGCGCAGCGATTTCCTCCCCATTTGCATGCCTTTGGTCCCGTCTAAAAGGCCGGAATGCCTGCCGTGTCAGCGCCGATCTTGCGTCTCGCGATGACTCTCTGCACTCTTTGCTAGCCTCACTCATATGAATTAAGTCTCTCACAGGCAATCTCGGCCTACGTCCGACTGGGGCACAAGTACCTGATAACGCTGTTCGAGTTGACCGCATAATTATCGCAAACCGTGCCTCACCGCCGACTTCGGAAGCAGGAACTTGGAGAGGCGGTTAAATGGCAATCTGAAGCGCGCGTTCACGCGTCGGCCAATCCAGCCCCGTCACGTGCGGTTGGTGTCGCGAAGTGATGCATGTCAGGTGACCGTGCCACGGTGCGAGGGCGCCTATGGGGCATGGTTGCACTCGTACCTACGGACGGACGGCGATGACGTTGTACGAGGTGAGACGACGTCGAGTATGACACCGGCCCATCCCAGCCCCCGCGCCAGCTTCTCCTATGCACACCAGCGTCGTCCATAGCGTCACCACCCCGATCCGGCCGAGTAAGCTTTCGTATAAGTTGCACCGGCTCTCGCTCTCCTCTTTCTCTCGTCTCCCATCCACCTCTCGCTCTCTACACTACTCTCACCATTCACCATGCCCCCCAAGCGCAGCGCCAGCGACGCCAACGGCAGCGGCAAGAAGAGCACCGCCTCCAAGAGCAACGCCAAGGCTGCTGCTAAGAAGTCTTCCCGCAGGATCCTCGTCACCGCCGGCGAGGGCCAGACCGGCCGCCTCATC
This sequence comes from Polyporus arcularius HHB13444, assembly GCA_004369055.1. Lineage (NCBI taxonomy): Eukaryota > Fungi > Basidiomycota > Agaricomycetes > Polyporales > Polyporaceae > Polyporus > Polyporus arcularius. Next base: position 6,167 of record ML211541.1, read on the forward strand.
ATCGACCTCCTCGCCACAGATGACGACTACACCAGCAAGTACGACGAGCTCACCGCCCTCGTTTTCTCTGAGGAAGCCATGTCCATCCTCGAGGAGTACGAGTCTGTCAAGGTCATCCTCTACGACCCCAAGGACGATGAAATGCTCGTAAAGTCCATGGAGCTCGTTGATACGTGCTTGCTGATTCCTCCCGCGCGCAAGGTGCGTCTCCTGGGTTGTCGACCTCGCGCATATACTCACTCTCGCAAGCATTCTGCAGGACAAGGCGAAGATCACCCGCCAGCTCCTCGAGGCTGCGAAGAAGGCCAAGACTGTCCAAAACCTCGTCCTCCTCTCCAGCGCGGGCGCCGACTACGCTGAGCGCGACAAGCAACCGCGTCTTCGCGAGTTCATCGACCTCGAGGTCCTCGCCATGCAGCCCAAGGGCGACCCATCCACCGGCGACACCGGCCACTCCCCGTGCATCATTCGCGCCGGTTTCTACGCGGAGAACCTGCTGCTATACACGAAGCAGGCCCAGGGCGAGGGCAAACTTCCCATTCCCATCGGCGAGAACCACAAATTCGCTCCCGTGGCGCTCGGCGACGTGGCGCAGATCGCTGCGCATGCCATCACCTCCGAGGGCCCCCATGGTTTGGCGGATGACGTCCGGGGCCAGATACTGGTCGTAACCGGTGCATATACGCGCATATAGTCACATTTCGTGCGCATATACTGACGCGTATGTCAGGTCCGCAGCTCGTCGCGGGTGCAGAGCTGGCCGAGGCCGCATCGCAAGCGTTGGGAGCGAAGATGCAGTTCGAGCCCATAACCGAGTACGTCTGTGGTCATGCCCTGCCCCTTGTCCTTGCTGATCTCGCGTTTACAGAGCGGCTGCGAAGAAGATACTCAACTCGTCACAGGGCGCGGAAGTTGACGAAGGTCCGTTTCATCTCGTCTTCCGGTTTGATGACATCCGGCTGACGTGCACCTCACAGCCGAACGCGAGTACCTGCTCGAGTACTACTCCCTCGTGCGCGAGGGCAAGACGAACTACACCGCCACGGCGGCGATGCTCGCGTACTTTGGTGAGCGCGGGCAGGAGATGTCGGAGTTCTTCAAGACGTACTCGGTGAGTCCCTCTCGACTCTTTCCCAACGCGAGATCTATGACAAGTCGCTCACGCCCTTGCGCTCGCGACCCACAGGAGGAGTTCAAGCCAAAGAAGCGGCGCATGACTCGGACGAAGGCCTCTGGAGGCGCTGCGACACGCAGCCGCGGATAAGGCAATGCTGTGGCCGTCGAGAACGACGAGGACGAGGAACTGGGCGACGCCGGCGCAGTGCTGGAGAAGGGCCGCCGCACCGTGACCTAGGGCTTCTGAGTCGCACCTCCCTCTTGGCGCTCCTCTTTCTTGCTATCGGGGTGCTTTCCTTTGTATGACTACGACGAATGTTCTTGTATCGGTACCACGATCCTACTGTGGTAGTACATTACGTATCGAATATCCGTACGATCGATGTTGTGTTGTGTGAGCTTGGGCGGTGGCTCTGTCTGGCGGCGTGCCAGAGTCACTTCAGCGTTGCTTACATACCTGCCAGCTCCGATGCAGGTATCGGGACCATGCCAGACAATGAAATATTCGAGCGCAATATATTCGGAGTCAGGACAGAGACGACAGGAGATCAGAACATGAGGCTGCGAGACTACAGCTACGGTGGAGACTGTGTAAGGGGAGACCGAAACACGGGGTGGGAGAGCGGGACAGCCTTCAGCTGCTATATATGCCCGCGGGTGCTTAGCGCTTAGTAGTAGTGTCCCGTGTGGTGCGAGAAGTGGGAAATTGGTGCGTAAGAGGCTGAGAGCATAAGTAAGAGAGCAGGTGGAAACACGATGATGGATCCAGGGATAGCTGTTATGGTCGCGGAGGGAATGCGACAGGATAGCGATGGCGATTATAACGGAGGGAGGAGACCACGATGTACATTAAATAGGAGAGAGCAGGAGATGGAAGCAGGAGAGCAGTAACGGTGAGAGGCGAGCGGCGAGCGGCGGGCGGCGGGCGGCGGGCGGCGGGCGGCGGGAGGGACAGCCGACAGCTGTTATGCCCGTGTGCGGGGAGCAGGCCCGAGCAGGCCGCTTGCGGTAGGCGAGAGCTGGACGGGGGATGTGATGGGATAGCGATGACAGCGTAGGGAGCAAAGTCACAACACTGGAGAGGAAGAGACGATGAGACGGACGATGGAAACGCGAGCGGGAGTCGGGACAGCCTTCAGCTGTTATACCCGAAACCCGCGGACAGTCTACGGGAGGAACGCGATGGACTGGGGAACTGGGATGGGATAATGATAACGGAGTAATCAGGAGAGGGGAAAGAGATGGAGGCATAGATGATAGATATGGAGACGTGAATGGAGTGCTTTGGCGGTTGGCTGTAGTTGTGTCCGGCCGTATGGATGGCGCGGGAGGTGTGTCCGGGGCGTGAGGGATTCGTAAGTTCATGATGTCGTCGGAAATTGTCGAGATGAGGGTGCGCGTTGCGTCGGAGCTGGCGACAGACGCGAACGAGGAAGCAGGCGTGCTGGCTGAGCGTCGGGACGACGCCTTGTCGCCATGCAGGCGGCCGGGAGCGATGGGGAACTCATAAACTACCACCTGGAACACAGAATGTCATCGTCTCAGCGATGACCTCGAGGACATCAGAAGGCAGAGAGTGCTGACCTGCAAATGCCATGCAACCTGCCGCTTTCCGCTCAGGCCGACTCTGTCTGTCTAACAGCGGCGTGCTAGTAGCGATATACGGATCGTCAGTTCACGTTCACAAGCACAACGAAACAAGCCCAAGAAAGACACACACCTTCACGCGCATTCCTGCGCCTGCGGCCTTCATTCTTCTTATGAATGCGGGTCTTCTTGTGTCTCTCAAGCGCGTCCAGCCGCGAGTACCCCATCTCACACACCGCGCACCAGTAGGCCCAGTACAGGTGCGTCTCGAAGTGCTTCACGAGCTGCGGCAGCGTCGCGAAATCGCGGGTGCACGGGCGGCCGCCCTTCGTCGACCGGCCTTGACACACGAAGGGGCCCTCCTTGTTCTTCCAATGGGACCGGATGTGCTTTCGCGTCTCCTCGATGTCCTCCGCGAGCAGGAGGTCCCTGCACGGAATCGCGCCGATGCGGCACATGTTCTTAGACTTGGGACCCTTCAGGTCCGTGCGCCGCATGTGCTTGAGCTCTTCTTCGGCACGGCGGCGGCGGCGCTCGTCTGCGGCGCGGGCGGGAAGGGCGGCGACGGCCTCAGCGAAGCCTTGTCATGCCATGCCGCTTCCACTTGCTGATTTGGCGTTTACAGAGCGGCTGCGAAGAAGATCCTCAACTCGTCACAGGGCGCGGAAGTTGACGAAGGTCCGTTTCATCTCGTCTTCCGGTTTGATGACATCCGGCTGACGTGCAGCTGACAGCCGAACGCGAGTACCTGCTCGAGTACTACTCGCTCGTGCGCGAGGGCAAGACGAACTACACCGCCACAGCGGCGATGCTCGCGTACTTTGGTGAGCGCGGGCAGGAGATGTCGGGATTCTTCACGACGTACTCGGTGGGTCCCTCCTCGACTCTTTCCCAACGCGGGATCTATGACAAGTCACTCACTTCCTCGCGCTCGCGATCCAAAGGAGGAGTTCAAGCCGAAGAAGCGGCGCACGATCCGGACGAAGGCCTCCGGGGGCGCCACGACGCGCAGCCGCGGATAAGGCAATGCTGTGGCCGTCGAGAACGATGAGGACGAGGACGAGGACATGGGCGACGCCGGTGCAGTGTTGTAGAAGGGCCGCCGCACCGTGACCTAAAATCACTCAGTCGGAACTGCTTGTTGTCGATGTGCTCTCTGCTGCTTCGCGTTGACTCGAGGCATGCGACGCCTCCCGCTCGACGCTTTTCTTTCTTGCTATTGGGGTGCGTTCTTGTGTACGACTACGACAAACCTTCTTGTATCGGTACCACGATCCTACTGTACTCTACATTACGTATCGCATGTCCGTACCATCTTGTGCCGTGTGACCGTTTGAGCTTGGGCGAAGCGTCGACGAGGCGGTGGCTCTGTCTGGCGGCGTGCCAGAGTCACTTCAGCATTACTTACTGTACATACCTGCCAGCTCCCATGCAGGTATCGGGACCATGCCAGACGCCGAAAGGTTCGAGTGCAATATATTCGGAGTCAGGACAGAGACGACAGGAGATCATCAACGAGGCTGCGAGGCCGCGAGACTACAGCTATAGGGAGACTGCGTAAGGGGAGACGGGGAGACGAGAGACGGGGATCCATGGAGAGCGGGACAGCCTTCAGCTGCTATATGCCCGCGGGTAGTACTACTTAGTAGTAGTGTCCCGTGTGGTGCGGAAAGTGGGAAAGCGGTGCGTAAGAGGCTGAGAGCATAAGTAAGAGAGCAGATATAGCGATGATACCGGAGGAAAGGGGGCCACGGCATAAATAGGAGGAGAGAGCAGGAGAGAAGGGAGCGGGAGAGCAGTAACGGTGAGAGGCGGGCGGCGGGCGGCGGGCGGCGGGCGGCGGGCGGGACAGCCGACAGCTGTTATGCCCGCGAGGGGAGAGGCCCGAGCAGGCCGCTTGCGGTAGGAGAGAGCGGGACAGGGATGTGATGAGATAGGATAGCGATGACAGCGTAGGGAGCACAGTCACAACATTGGAGAGGAAGATGGAATCGCGAGCGGGACAGCCGTCAGCTGTTATACCCGGGGAGGATCGCGATAGACTGGAGAACTGGGATGGGATAACAATAACGGAGCATTCAAGAGAGGGAAAGAGATGGAGGCATAGATGATGAAGATGGAGATGTGTATTCGTATGTTCATGATGTCGTCAGAAATTGTCGAAATGCGGGTGCGCGTTGCGTCGGAGCTGGTCACAGACTGAGGGCGAATGAGGAAGCCAGCGTGCTGCCTGAGATCAGCGACAATGTCTGAGGCCCAGGAAGGAGGGTGCTAACCAGCAAATGTCATGCAGCCCTCCGCTGTCCGCTCAGGCCCACCTCACTTTGTCTAACAGCGGCGTGCTAGTAGCGAGATACGCATCGTCAGTTCAAGTTCGCAAGCACAACGAAGCAGCCCCAAGAAAGACACACACCTTTACGCGCATTCCTGCGCCTGCGGCCTTCATTCTTCTTATGGATGAGGGTCTTCTTGTGTCTCTCAAGCGCGTCCAGCCGCGAGTACCCCTTCTCGCACACCGCGCACCAGTAGGCCCAGTACAGGTGCGTCTCGAAGTGCTTCACGAGCTCCGGCAGCGTCGTGAAATCGCGGGTGCACGGGCGGCCGCCCTTCGTCGACCGGCCCTGACACACGAAGGGGCCCTCCTTGTCTTTCCAATGGCTGCGGATGTGCTTTCGCGTCTCCTCGATGTCCTCCGCGAGCAGGAGGTCCCTGCACGGAATCGCGCCGATGCGGCACATATTTTTAGACTTGGGACCCTTCATGTCCGTGCGCCGCATGTGCTTGAGCTCTTCTTCGGCACGGCGGCGGCGGCGCTCGTCTGCGGGGCGGGAGGGAAGGGCAGCGACGGCCTCAGCGAAGCCTCGGTCGTCGGGTGAAGGCGATGGGGAGCAGGAGTGTTTGGTCTCTGAGTCGAAGCCACACTCGGAGGCGGTGGCAGATGTGGTTGCGGACGAAGAACGAGAATGGGATCGAGGGGGTATATAATACGGCGCTGGAGAAAGAGGTTAGAGGGCTCTTAGGCCCGGACACGATCAGAGAGCAAAGACCAATGACGCACCTGCGCGCGGAGGAGCGGGCTTGCAGCTCCGAGGTTCGCGATCGAGAATGCACATTGGAATCGAACGGAAGTTGTGACGGATGTGAGGATAGGGTGTAACTCTTTGAGAGTTGGAGAGTTCGTGGGTGGTTGGTGGTGGAGAGGAGAGGAGAGGGTGGCCGAGTGTTCGTATGTGGCTGGAGAGCTCGAGCCGGACTTTTAAGCGGTCCAAAGTCATGTAAACAAACGCGTCGCGCTACATACAGAGCGCGTTCGTAACGTGACAAAGGAGCGGGTGATGCCGACCAATGGTTCTCTGTTTTTGGTATGTTATTGGGCGCGTGGGAATCTTCTCCCGTGCTGAACTGACGACCTGCCCCTCTGCATGTCTGGTCAATGGGACATCTGTATCCCACTATGCACCTGTCAGTATTCCGCACCGCGAGGAGGAGATAAAGGAAGCAAAGCGCAAAGTTCAACAACCGCGGGTGGCCAAAGCGCCCAAGTCGCGCTTTGCCCTCATCCTTCCCGCCTGCCACCCATCGTTAGCTAAGCACACCGGGTGGCACCACAGCCAGAGTGCAAACAGTCCGTGGTATGCGACGGCTTACGGGGACGGCGACATAACGGATGCTCACCAGGGCTTCTTCGTGAGGTGCGTCCACATGCCCGAGTGGCGCATCGTTCCTGTCCAGCCCGTGTTGTGGAATTGTACGAGACCGCCCGGCCGCGTATGTATGGAGACGAGCTGTGGAGAAGAGCCCCAGGCTGAGGCTGAGACAGCCAGTGGCAGTAGCACCTACTTACCCTCTCGCTCCTGCTCGGTATGCACACCCTCCTCTCCGTGACAACACCTGAGCAGGACATGAGTGTCGTAACAAGTCTGAGTCTGCGGAGACTCGTGGGGGACGATCGAAATACTGTGGGGCAAATTCGCATCCGTACTTGCGGAGGGGGTAACTCCGTTCCGTGTCAAGGTTGAACGCACTGGAGGGGATGACTCCAATGCGGCGTGGACATCATCCCTTCCTTGCTGACGCCACCATTGCGTTAGAGGTCCCGAAGTCTTGATCGGGTTCAATCCGGGCAAGATCGTCGGCTCGGACTAGAAGAGAGGAGACACTGCGACTGATTGTACCCCTTAACACACAAGGAGCTGGTGAGCATTGTACCATCAGACGGAGTGTCGAAACAATAGTCGTGGCTTAACTGCCCAAAACGCAGGCTCTCACCTTCAAATCGGCCAAGCTGAGCATGGCGAACTCGATCGCAGACCGTGCTTCTCATCCGGATTCGGGGTCATTCATGTGTCCCTGGTGTTGCTCTAGAGGTCTTCATGAGTGCAACCTACACAGTGTATAACTCAGCATTGTCCACGGCCGTGGAGACTTGAAGCTTGAAGCCTTGCGAGGTTCTTGGATTTGCGTTTGATCCTGTATGATCTGCCACGTCATCCTCTTGCTTGCTCTTGAAGGGACGCTGATTCAAGAGCATCTTACCTGCTACAGTGAGAATTCCTTCTTCTCAAAGCCTAGTAAACCACGGGTACAGATCGTCTTGCCGAACTGTAGCGCAAGACCTCGCAGCAACCCTTTCGATTTGCACCGCGATCTCAATCCCCACCCCGCCTGAACCACGACGCTACCCACAGAGCCCGCGGACGCATCAGCGAGTAGACCTATAGCAAGAAACGATATCTCAGGCTGTACAGACTCACGTTGCGGTCTCCCTCAACGTTCTCGAATTGTTGATCCTGGCCGTGACAAGCCTGTTCGTAGTGGCTGTGCCACCTGCACAGAGTTCCGTAGACGCGCGCCGCAAGAAGTTCGTGGTTCGAACCTTCCCGGAAGATCGCATTCATAATCGGCAGACGTTGTGAATAATGTAACATTGCTTATAGCTAGCTGAAGTACGATGAGGAGGACAGATATGGATACGAGCACGACTTTTCAGAGCGATTACAGAGGACGAGATACGAGAGAGGGTTATAACTTATGGCTACAATAGGAGATAGCCGAGAGCTGCGGGGCATGCGACCGAGTAGCGTAACGAGATGGATACGAAAGCAAGATCAATCGAGACAGGGGAGTGGATGTGTGAAAGTCATAGCGGGACAGCCGTCAGCTGTTTTCCCCGCGGGCAGCGGTGAGTTTGGAAAGAACGTGAGACTATGCGAGAGCGCCGATGACAATAACGATGTGAGACAGAGGGCATCGACAGCAGAGTGGATGTGCGAAAGTAACATCGGGACAGCCGCCAGCTGTTTGCCCGCTAGTAGAGACGGATGGGAGAGATGTAGTGAAAGCGATGATAGCGGAGTGAGATCAATGGACAAGGAGGACAGGACTGGAAGCATGCATGAAGGTGATTGCGGCGGAAGGTTCAAAGAGCTCGACCACGAAAGGAACGAGTATGGGGTAGTGCGAGTCTGCGACGAGTGAGGATCGCAGATGCGATCAGAATAATGGGTCGAAGGAGCTATCCGGGGTCGCATGGTCCGACTCCGCCAGCACGTCTTCAGACGGGTACTGGTCATCGATAGTGTCGCAGCACGCCAAGTGGAATTTCACCTCTGGCTCGTAACTGTTCCCGAGGAGGTCGGGTGGCGGGGGAATGTTGCGGACAGCGTCGGGTACGACGGAGAACACATCCGAGTCGGGCTCACGGTTCTCCTTCTCGTCCTCGTCTTCCGATTGAGCCGCCTGTTGGGCGTTCAGTCGGTTGAGCATCGCGAGGATGTCCCCCTCTGTGTGCCACAACGTCAGAAAGAATGATGGGAACAGATGCAAAGGTAGGAGACGTACTGAGCATGTGCCCGTCCTCAGCAAACTTCTTGACATGCGTGGTTAGGGCATCCGCCCGACAGAAGGTTGGTATCACCTTGCTCCCCGCATGGAAGTCACGGTCAGGGCACTTGTATCGCCAACCGAGGTGATCCTCCTCCGTGTGCCGAGTCAGCGAGTTCACGTCTCGCGCGGTATCGTCCTCGCAACCTGGCCAAAGACATACAGAAAGCACCTTGAAATCCCTCTTCCCATGTTCAGGGTCGAGCTCGCCTTGCGCGTTGCGCTTTGGGGCGTAATGGTCCCTAACGTGATCGCGAGTCGTAATCACCTTTGCGTTCACTTGTTCGAGGGTAGTGCCAATATAATAGTCACATCCTATCACGCCGCAAAACTCGGGCGCGTCCGTGTGCAGTACCCTGAGGTGCTGCAAATGTTTCTCTCCTAGCTGAGACTCCTGTCTCGCAGAGGTCTTGGTGGTACGAGAGGAAGCTACAGGAAGCGAGAGGTCAGGCGCGACCTGCGCCCCGAAGGACGTGACTACACGACGTACCACTTGAACTCTGTCGCTTTTCAGGGGCACCTTCGGCTGCCTTCCGTCCTTGGGCACACGCCTTAACAGCATTGACTGTTGCAGATCAAACAGGAGTTGAGGAGGGATCATCGAAGACGTCAATCAATACGCATCTGTCACAAGTGACAAGTGCAGAGTGGTTACGAACCTGCTCGGGCTTCGGCCCTCTTACGGGTGCTGCGTGTAGCCGGCATAGAGAATGTCGTAAGAAATTAGAGAGAGAAAAGAGAATGGTGGTTTGGGGAGACGGTGATGGGAGACGGAGTCGACGGGGAGCGGGTAGACGGAGGGGACGGGGGGTGGGTGAGGGGAGGTGAGGGATGCGAGAGGGAGGCAAGATATCCACATTCGTGGAGTGCAAAGCGACGTAAACAAATGCGTCAACAAATGGGTCACAAACGCGTCGACGCGTGTGTAACGTGACAAAGGAGACTCGGGATCTCGCGTCGCACTTGCGTCGGCCCCGAAGTCTCCCCTGCGCCGAGCCTCGTTGTTCCCAAAGTCCTTGAAACGGCTAGATAAAGTGCGAATTGTCAGGATGATACCCAAGGAGCGTTATACGAACCGCGGCAAAGAGCTCACCTTCACGGTTTGCCATCCACAAAAGCGCCCAATGTCGCACTTTGCCCTTCCGCAGGGCCATCTTCGAACCTCTTTCGTCCGCCTTGCCATCCGACTTGCACGTCTCTTCTACACGCCAAAAGCCCTGTTCGACAAGCAGACATTGACAAAACGCCATCCGGATGTCTAACGTGGTGGTTGGAGGAGGTTCTACGGGTAGTCGCGGAGGTGCGTGTGTTGAGTTGCAGCTCGCCTTGCTACCTTCCGTCTTGGTCCAAGGTTGCTTGGGTTCCCGTGGCAGTCACTACAACCTGGTACTTGAACAGAGCGCAGCGCGTTCAGACATGTTCGCAAACCTGGCAGGGGTCGGTGGTTTGAAGTCCTCGCCAGTTGTCGCCCGCGCCTACCCGCACACGAGCTTCGCCCGTGTTATGGCCTCCCTGGCCTTCGAGCGCAGTCTTTATTCAGCCAACAAACAGCAGTGCCTTGTAAGCATACGCCGAGGCTCATCCGCGCAAGCGGGAGCTTGAAGCATACCTAGCACAGTACAATGCCTTTCCATCCCAATTGACGAGCCATCGCACAAACGCCAATGAGCTCTGCGTCTCTAGGCGAGCACGTCTTGCCCCGGCCCATCGACGTTCGAGCGGATCGGCGAGTCCTGTGCGGGGATGCACTGATCGTGGAGCTGCGATGAGTATGGTCTCCAAATGTCAAGGACGCTGATGCCCACAGATGTTGTGTCCATGCCCGCATTGCAGAGATGGCTCGGAGCTGGGAACTCCACCGGCCGATCATACTTGCACTAGACGAAGTATACTCGGTTCAGGTACGCCGACCCCGCGCTCAATAGTCAAGATGACACTTACAGTACTTTCTGTCCTAGCCAGCAGGGACACTGGTAGTCGATGTCGGATGCAGGTTTGCTTCGCTGTCGATTGCACTGTTGTACGTCAGAGCGTTAGTCGGATGCTAGCAAGACACTCACTGTGGCCTCTATTGCAGGCCTTGCTTCATTCCGATCTGCGCCTCACAGCCCTCGTGCATCACATACAGCGGGCGAGGGCCCAAGTCGCAAGTACATCCTCCGGAGGAGATGCGAGGTCGAGGACCACAAGCCGGAGGTGACGGAGACCCCCGGTAGAGGAAGAGACGGAGGGTGGCGATGTGACATGACTGTTTGCTGAGTGTTTTAAAACTTGAAGCCCTTCCTGTGCTATGCGAAGATGGTGTCGAGTGATCAGGCGAGACATCCCGGTCTTCTGAGTTAACGGCCGTGTGCGCATAAAGCTTCGAATGCTTCGCGAGCCACGGTGACATACCCGCTACATGAAAGAAGCCTCGACTCTCCAATGACTGTCGTGTCGGGGGGCGCATGGGACTGACGTGGCAGCAACCCACCTTCGCTCACTTGCAATACGTGTTCTTGACGGGGTCAATTGGTACCCAAAGTCAATCTCCTATCATGCGGCTCGCCATAGGGAGTGCCGTGTCCAATGTCCGTACCAGCGATATCGATCATACGCGCCACGTCAAGATGTGGTCCTGAGCGAGATCAGAATGATTGGGAAAATTATCAGTCAATCTTGTGCGTCGACACTTGAGAGATTTATTCACACTACCTCCATGATCCCACCATCCTAGTACTTCACCTAATACACCTCTTCTCGGATTGTGGCGGTTAAGGAAACAGAGTTTCGGCAACAGATCCGGAGCTGTGGCTGTAAAATTGTGTAGTCGCGGGCGCTAATTCCCTCGTCTCTCTCTGAACATCTACGCATGCTCCCAGCTCTGGTAGCGAGCCATATGGTGAATGACACACACGTACTCATAAAAAGAACTCTTGAACTGCCTGCCCAGCATTGGAAGGGAGTCCGGCAGGTGTACTTAATTTGGGAAGAGCCGGGCCCTGCAGCTAGTATCGTCGTATGGTGGATGCTCTCCGAGGTCAGTCACAGCCCCTCGTTTACGTTTCGTCGAGCAATGCATCGCATAAGTGATTTATTAGATGGTCAGGTGAGTCCAAAATGTCTCTCTGTATGTGGCCGATAGACTGGATTGAAGATAGAGTCCCTGAATAGCCGCGAGCGGGAGGCACCTCGTTCCTCGCCTCAACAGACACCTCTGCCCCCTTAGGCCGCGAAAAGCTCGACGCCTCAACGCCTCGCCGCCAAGGATACTGCTGCTATGCATCCAATTTGACAAGCACTCCTGGTACGTCCTCGTAATTATGCATGCGACGGTGTAGATCGTGAGAGGGCGTTCTCTGACAGATGGGACTTTCTCATGAGGCCGACATTCGAATACTTTCTCGTCGCGATCCCCGTCAAGTGTCAGCTGGTCAGTCCTGACTTTGGACCCATAAAAAACGCCTCTCGACACCGGCTAGCCATGCAACAACTTCGCATGTTTATGCAGCTGTTATAGGCACCAATCCGCGCTCCAGATGTCTCACGTAGAGGCTCATACACCCTTTCTACCACCGCCCAACGCATGTCTTCCGCATCATGAGATGTTCATGCATCTCATTGCAGAGCCCAGGGCGTCAGCCAAGCTGACTAACGTGTGTGGGGCCGGGAGTTCGGGTATGTCAACACTGCGTCCGCTACCTCGCGGACGTGAAGCCGAGTGTCCTGCGCTGTGCCGGAGACCCTGCAGGACCCCGATCTGCTCACGCGTATCAAGGGGCCGTCAATGTGACTGATTACATGTGGTAGCGACGACAGCTATCAGATTGTGCAATGCTGCAAGTCCGATACCCGTTCTCAGCACCTCACAAGACGCGCAGGCTCCTGCTTATAACGGCCGATGAGATTCCCGTCAACGAACACACCGCCATGGATCCCTTATCCACCCCTTCTCTTCTGCGCGGTCATGCAATCTTTGTGATCACGGTCGCCGCGACTCTGTTAACAGTCGGGCCTTCGTGGGCACTCGCGCAATCTCCCCAGGCGAATATCGGCGGGACGACCGTCACGGGCGTGTCCCAGACCTTCCTGGGCGCGTTAGGTATCGACTTCTTCGGAGGTATGATAGGCTTCGATGGCGCGGCGCATACCTTCTGAGCCACCGTTTCCTTCGTTTAGGAATTCCGTTTGCACAGCCTCCTGTTGGCAACTTGCGCTTCGCGCCTCCCATACTACTGGACACACCTACCACGAAATCCCTGGACGCGACGCAGTTCGGTGCGCCTTGTGTGCAATTCAATGTGCGGCGTATCTTTCTCCGCATAACAGGCCTATAGAACGCTGACATGCCCTTGTCGTCAGGTTCCCGGTGTCTCGGAGGACTGCCTCACCCTGAACATATTCCGGCCCTCCGGGATCAGCAGCAACGCGTCGCTCCCTGTCATGCTCTGGATCTATGGCGGCGGTTTTTTGCAAGGCGTCTCGTCCGTGTTCAACGCCAGCGGAATCATTGCGCAGAGCGTTCTGCGAGTGCGTCCGATCCTCATCCTAGCGCTGCATTACGGTGCCACTGACTCTGCTTTGCGCAGGGGACACCTGTCGTATATGTCAGCCTCAACTACCGCGTGGGACCGTTTGGCTTTCCTCAAGGCACGGAGGCTGACACGCGTAACGCGGTGAACCTTGGGCTCAAGGACCAGCTCGTCGGTTTGCAGTGGGTAAAGAACCACATCAGCGCGTTTGGTGGTGATCCAGACAAGGTAAGCCCATGCTCTTGCGTCAGGAACTCGGACTGATAGTGATCTAGGTGACCATCTTCGGCCAGAGTGCAGGTGCGATCTCCATTGCAGACCTGTACCTGAATTCGGGTCTTGAGAACTTTGTTCGAGGCGCGGTAAGTTGACATGCATGCTCCATCTACTCTCCTCTCACGTACATCGCTGCGCAGATCTTCGAGTCAGGCTCTTCTGGGACGCTGCCCTTTTTTAACGCGTCTCGTCGTGACGTCGTCTGGGACAAGTATGTCTCCGAGGTCCCCGCGTGCGCCAACGCCACCGAAGGCGACACGTTCTCATGCATGCAGAGTGTGAACACGTCTGCACTGCTGGCCGCATGGGAAGAGACAGCAGCGTCTTTCCCTGAGCCGTTCTTATTTGTGCCTGTCCTCGACGGTCCGGACCACCTCGTTCCCGACCTTCCGTCCAAGCTGCTTGCAGCTGGGAAGTTTTCCAAGATCCCCTTTATTGCTGGAACGGTCTTGGATGAAGGTGCCTCATTTTTCACGATGTCAACCACCGTGTCCGCGCTGACTCCAAGTCCTAGGCACCGACTTCACCCCGAACTCGATCTCGACTGACCAGCAGGTCATCGAGTTCATCACTGTCGACGATCAGCCGTTCGCCGACCCACCCGCTAGCTTCCAGACTGATGTCGCGCAGCTCATGGAGCTCTATCCAGACATCCCCGCGCTCGGATCACCCTTCGGCACTGGCAACGAGACCTTCGGTTTCAGCAGCCAGTACAAGAGGGCAGCCGCTCTTCTCGGAGACGCGTCGTTCCAAGGCCCGCGCCGCGAGTGGATCCAGGCTGCCAGCAATGCGGGTGTCAAGACGTTTGGGTACCACTTCACAGACCAGAACGCTGTCACTACCCCTAGCAAAGGAGGTATGCGGACATCTTTCAGTAACGTATGCACAAATACCGATCGCTGACCCATTGTTGCCGTCCCTAACAGTCTCACACGCTATAGAGATACCTTACGTTTATGGCCAGACAGCGCTGACGAGCCCAAACCCCGCAGTACGCCTCCTCAGCGAGGCGATGGTTGACTATTGGATCTCGTTCGCAGTCAGCCTTACACCGAATGACGGCAAAGGTCTCAATAGTACGGACCATTTTCGCGGATGTGTGATAATGTCGCTGACAGACCGTTCGTAGAAACCATCTGGCCTCAGTATCAGTCCGGCCAGCAGGTCCTCCTGAAGTTCGATACTGGCAGATTCGCGCCGAACGCGACGAGTCCGACGTTTGCGATCGTCCCTGATGAATACCACGCACAGCAGATTGGCTTCATCAACTCGATTTCTGGTGACCTTGGAGAATAGGTCTTATGCAGACGTGTTCGTAAAGCAGACGACATATATTCGGCGAATACACTAGCAAATAATACGTCGACCGGCTGTCCTGCTGAGTCGTCGAACAACGCCAGATTCGGATCAACCGAGTGGAAGGCATTCCGGTGGAATTCGCCTCGCTTGTTGATCATCCCCGCTACTTCGCAAGGTCTCGTACACGATTTTGATTCTGATGAAAGATTCGTCAGTCATGCATGAAGGACACCCTCGAGCTAACAGACTCACTTACGGTGTCCCGTCACTTCACGTTCACCGGCCACTTTCCGACGTACGTGGCGATATCGAACATGCGCGGTAGGTCGTGCCATACCTTCTTCCGCCTGTCCTCGAAGATATCTTCAGC
>ML211542.1:0-21029 GCA_004369055.1 Polyporus arcularius HHB13444
GAGTGTACGCTTACAAGAGCATCTGCAGGAGGCTTCCCTTTCGCAGACTTCGCGACCGCCTTTGCGGCCACCGCTAGGGTTGGGAACTTGCCCCGACGTGTCTTTGCCTTGTAATGCGGAGACCCAGGTGCCGGAGCTGGCCAGAAGTCGTCGAGGAACCGCTGCTTGGGGATTCTGATGTATGTCTTTGGAAGGGCTGCCATCGGGACACAGTGATTGATGGAGAAGGGAGGGATGGGTGAATATGTGGTGCAAGTCGACGTGGTTCGGATGGCGTGAGGCAGTAGCTGCGGGCTGGTGGTGGTGGTGGTGGTGGTGGTAGTTTCTGAGCCTCAGGAAAGCGCGGGTCAGAGACAACATCCGCGCAGGCCACCTTACTTATTGTCCGACCAACATGGTGACCCGCCGCAGATGTCACCGCCACACTCGAACAAAGGATCGGCCATGGGTTTCAGCCGGCTACTGGAAGAGCTCTCGGAGGTTCCCGTCGTCCATGTTCAAGTTCTCAATCTGCGCTAAGTACATCTTCAGAACAAACCAACAACGCCGAGGAGACGCGAGCAATATTGCTCACTCACGATTGACTCACGATGTCGTTGTTCGAGACACGGACATCGCCGCGGCGCCTTGTGCCACCGTCGCCACGACATAGACGCCCCTCCCAGAGGGCGGTTTGACGCGTGACGTAACGCGTCAGGTTGTCACGGCCTCCTATCAGAGGACCGATCCTCCTCCTCTCTGACTAGTACTCTACCATCTGCAGTGACTTCTTGAGCATCCTCCAACTCGTACGGCACCTTATGCATGACAGCGCGGCCAACGCCGACATCACATGACGGCAGCAGCCTGAGTCGACCAAGTACTGCTGCCCATTCGCCGGGATGCGCCCAAACTCCAGCGCTGCAATTTGCATGCAGTACGCGAGCATGAGCGGCCAGGCAGTGTTACAACCAGACATTTTTGCTTCTCTCATGGCACACGAAACATATGCTTTGCTACCCACGGTGTCCCGCTCGTGCGCACACAAACTACCGTAACGACATAGAGTAATGAGGTCGCAAACACGAAATACTGCCAGTCGACACAGGTACAGCTGTGCTTTGCATGCCGCTCTCTCCTTGAAACTGCACCGTGTTCTATCTCGCATTGCGCCCGCCCGCGATGCTTCACGCTTGTCAACGCATTGTGGTTCACTGGGCGGGCTCGTTAGCGAGATGCCCGCACCGCTCCACCACCGACATAAGAAGGTGACCTAGAATTATGCTCTCCTCAGCAGCTCCCTTCTGACCCTTTCCTTCTATTCACGAGCAGCATTCCGTGCACTTGCACCTTTTGATCCCCACCTTCTCTCCTCACCGCACCACGCCATGCAGTTCAAGATCCTCTCCCTCTCCCTTCTTGCCCTCGCCGCGTCTGCCCTCGGCGCAACCACCTCCCACTCCGTCACGGTCTCGTACGACAACGTGTACGATAACCCGAACACGCCCTTCAGCGCCGTCTCCTGCTCCGATGGCTCGCACGGCTTCATCACCAAGGGTTACACCTCCCTCGGCTCGCTCACTCGCAAGCTCAGGGTCGGCGTGTACGTCGGGGGCGCAGGCGTGATTGGCGGCTGGAACAGCCCCCAGTGTGGGACGTGCTGGAAGCTCGAGTACAAGAACGGCCGCTCCGTCTACACCATCGGCATAGACCATACAGGGAATGGGTGGAACATCCCCCAGGCTGCCATGGATGCGCTCACCGACGGGCAGGCGGCCCAGCTCGGGCACGTTCAGGCGGTTGCGACCATTGTTGACAACTCTTGGTGCGGTGTTTGAAGGTAGGTCTGATATCTTTCCTTCTCCTCCGGACGTTTCTGATATCCTTTGAACCTCAGCTCGAGCATACAGGGACATTTTCGGACATTCCATCTTCACAGTCACTCGTTGTCGACTAGGACTATAGGGGTTTATTGTACTATCTTGGTCATCTGCACTTCACGTTGACGGTGTACATCGAGGCGGAATTGTCTCCCTTCGCGCACGCAAGACTCACGTCAGGACGCGTACACGCCGTCGCGTGATCATTTCACACGTGCGAACGATTGCAAGCATCTAATATAGTGACGCGTCCACCTGGGGCCGACGACGAACACCGGCCCTCCAGCTTACAACCTCTCACGACACGACAAGGCTGATTTACAGCCCCATAAGCCAGTGCAATCCTCGTGAACAGCAAGATGCCCGACCCATCGACGAAGATACTTGACCACATCCCGCACCTGACGCCGCCCGGCACGCTACAGGCCAGCGCGGACGCCTTCCGGAAGCTCGGCTTCACGTTCGTGCAACTACAAATCATCTCACGCCTGGCACCCTGCTGAGATGACATTCTTTGCAGGGTCATCCCGGGCGGTACGCACGCCGGCGGCGCAACAGCCAACGCGCTCGTCGTCTTCGCAGACGGGACATACCTCGAGCTCATCCACTTCGTCCGCCCGCCCGCCCCGGACGACCCGAATCCGTGGGCGCGCAAGCAGCCCGGGTGGATCGACTATGCGTTCCTCGGGACGGGGGGCGAGCCCTCGATTGCGGATGCGATCAATGCGCGCGCAGAGAAGGAGGGCACCAGCGATACGGTGCACTACGCGGAGTCGAAGGGCGGGCGGAGGCGTGAGGACGGGAAGGTGCTGGAGTGGGTGATCAGTAGCACGGCGGAGGGGTTGAGGGGAGCGTTGCCATTCTTCTGTGGGGACGTCACTCCGCGAGAATGGCGGGTAAGTCTCCCAGACTTGCGGGTGCGAGTGGGACAGTCGCAGGGTACTAGCTACTGACGCCTTCGCAGGTGCCTCTGGAACCGCGCTCAAACGCCGAGCATGCGAACACGGCTTTGGGAGTGGCGTACATCAAGCTGCTCGTCGCCTCAGACAACTTCGACGCCTCCAAGAAGCAACTGAGCACCGTGCTCGGCGCGCAACCGCACACGGCCACAGGCACGCTAGCCTCTTGGGACCTTGAAGAGCAGCCTGCGCACATCGGGGTACACGCAGCTGCCCCGCAACTCGTGCTCGCAGCCGCTCAGGACGACGAGGAGCGCGCATATGTGCAGGAACACGGTCCAGGAATATACGAGGTCGGGTTCCTGGTGAGCGACGTGACGAAGGCCGGGAGTGCGAGGACGCCGTTCGGACGTGTCGTATGGCAGACATCGGGAGGTGCCTCTGGAACTTGAAAGCGTGTAGGCTACATTGCATGCTGCCGAACCGATTGTACAAGTTCACGAGTGGTGCGCGTCCTTCACGATCATCGTGGCCCCGGAGGACGGCGTACTTCGCGCATCCCGCTGGCTCGGGCCCGCCTCGAACTCGTCCGAGCACGTCCATGTATGTCTGTGCGTTGTGGGCATGTCCTCCAAACATATTCCATCTTCCAGTTCCCCTTCGCGCCTACACTGTTCCGAACTTTCTGACTCCAAGTCGAGTTCGGACGCCCCTGGGCCAGAGAACGTCACCCCGAGCGAGGTGACGACACTCACGAACCGGAGCGAGCCGACGTTCGAGGTGCTGAAGTGCAGAGGGTCATCCGAGGCGATCATCGTCGGCCTGCGATTGGCTTCTTGGAGGTCGATGAGGAACCGTGACACGAGAATGGCGGTGATCCTGCGCACATGCGCGAAAAGATGAGCGATGGGCGAGCGAAGACGTCAGACGAGAGGCGCGCAAAGCACGTACGGCTCCGTGAAGACTGTGATTTGGCTGAAGTTGCGCGTGGAGGGCGTGTGCTACGCAGCGCCCATTGAGTTGGGCGTACGTACATATGAAGGAAGGTGGCTTACCGAGACGGAGGGTAGGGAGAAGGCGAGGTGGAGGATGTTCATGGTGAGGATGATTCTGTCCCGGAGCAGCGCGCCGATACGGTCAGCGAAGAACTCGGGGACGACGGCGTCAGGTAGCAGCATACATGAAGTAGACCGTGCCTGGGGGTTCGAGCAGCCGTCAGAACGAAGCGCACGCTCTTGGAACATCCACGCACCGTCACGTAGGAGCACTTTGGTGAAAGACAGACGCGTAGGCTTTCCAGAGACATATATGACCCTCTTCCAGAGCGAGATCCAAGTGATGAGGATGAGGATCACGTCCGCCGCGATGAGGCAGCTACGCGATATGATCACGACTAGACGGTCGTCAGCACACAGCGAACGAGCGACAAAACGCGACTGGGACACGCACACTTCGGCTCGCAAGAGGACGTGCGGGCATAGTCGATGCACGACAGCTGCGGGAGGGGCATGATGTCCGCCCCGCCCTCCGCACAGCTCTCGACCGCCCACACTGGCCCACTGAAACCGCTCAGCCCATACGCATACTTGATCTGCACGACGGCAACTTCAACTCTCCCTGAACCAGACCACAGTCCATCGACGCACCAGATTGACCACGTCCGGCCCGACGGAGAGGAGGAAGACGAGGATCCCGAGCGACTTGTACCTGCTCAGCGCGTACGCGCGTAGCCCGGAGAACACTGCGAAGCACTCGCATGTTAGCCCGAAGCTGCAATCGAGCCAGCGGGAAAAGGACGACTTGCCGGCCCAGGGCACGTATTGACAGAGGTCGACAGTCGCAGCCACCTTGCTGAACGCGTCGCAGCTGGTCGAGGTCGATCAGCGCTCTCAGTGAACAAGAAGGTTTGCATAGCGAACCTCTGTGAACGGTGCACACATGATGAGCGGCGGAAGGGATGTGCTAGGAAGGATGTGCCGTACGTACCTCGCCAGACATGTTGGCGGTGAACTGCACGATGTCGAACATTTGCGTCAACAGCGTCAGGTACCTATTGCACAGGAACAGCAGGGATGCTCCGGAGGGCTTCCTCTTCCAAAAGAGCCCCGCTTCTTTGTTGAGGGTCAACAAGTAGTCGTAGAAGAGGAGCACTGGAAATGCGAAGCGGCGGTGACGTTGAGCCTCCCATGTCGGCACACAATGCAGCTGGAAAACGTACATACCGGATGCTGAGATAGAACATAGCGCGTCGAGCCGTCTAGACAGCGGGCATAAGTGAGCCGGGATGAGCTGCAGCCGGGTGGTATCTCGAGGGACGTACAAGTCGAAGAACTGCTCGATGATGATCGTGGACGCGTCCCAGGTCGCCGCAGAAGACATCTCCGCGTCGGCAGCTTGCAAGCCCGGAGCGTAGGGAGACGTCTTCTCTCGTCCTCGCGCACACTTAAAGCAGCCTCGCGAGTTTGAGCCAGCAAAGCGGGAGACGTCAGGACTCGCGATCCAGGACGCAGGCGAGGACGATGGCGGCTGTCCGCATTGCCAGCGTCATGACCCGGGCGAGGCTCTCTGTCATTCCCCGGTGATTGCAGGAGAACTGACAGCCTCTCGCCGGGACCAGCAGCACGGGAGTTCCCTCGATCATGAGAAGAGAGAAGGTACGCAGTCTATATGCGCCTTTGCGGTGCAGCGACGCGCGTGAGGGTGTTCGGACAACGGCGGCATCGCCAGATGAGTGAACGCGCTGCAGATGGCGAAACAACACATAAGATTGGAATCTGTCGAGGGGCCATGATGCCTGATGTGCGGTATATTGATGTCAGATCGAGGCAAAGAAACTTGTCTGGCAGGCGAAGTGGTCAGAACGAGAACTCGATGTCTGACAGCGTGTGGGCAAACCTTGGTGTGCCTGTCGCAGTTGGGCCTGGGACTGTGCTTATCGGACCTGAAAGCCTTGCGGGTCGACCATTCACTGGTACCAGCCGTGCCCTCCCTACTAGGTTCGACACAAACCCCTCACACACGGAGCGTATTTATATGAGGCTCTCTCTACCTGCTCGCGCGGCCAATTGAAGTCGAAACTTGGCACAACGGCGTAGTGCTGACTCGTCTTCCGAAGTTCTCCCATCGGCATTGGACCCCCGAGCGTCGGGAGTCACCGTCGGACGATGCGACGTGGGCTCTGTGGGACATCGATGGCTGTTGGCTGGGATGAGAAGGACCAGACGATCTCTTGGAGGAAGGTGGCGAGGTCAGCGGGACCATGCGACGCCCGACGCGAGCTGAAGCGGGATGGTCAGTACTCCAATGCGGTTGATCACGCTGATCTTGGTATCAGGCAGAGGCCTGCATAGGCATGCGGCGGCGTGAATGGATCGCTGGAAAGATTCAATGAGCTATACGAGGCTCATGCGTACGTACCCGCGATGTAGCCGAGGCGTTCCGTTGTAGCTTTGTGCGGGGTATGTATGATGAACGAATACGCACGCGTTGTTCCTTCATCAGAGCGCGACACAACGCGACGCGAGTTGACAGGACACGACCTTCACAGAGTCGCGGTCAACGTGTCCATCCCCGCGTGACCACATCTCTTCCCATCGGCGAGCATCGTTGCCGACGATGAGGTCGCGATAGGTCGCGATGAGAGACGCGAGGCGGATGCTCATTCACGCGTCCACACGTCCTGCATGCGCCCATCCTCGTCCAGCTCGCAGGCGAGTAGAGTACTACTGCTCCGCAAAACGGCCGCGCGCCGCCACACCTTCTCGACGATCTGACGGAAGATGTGATGCATCTCCGTAAGTGTGAAAGTGGCGATAGGACGGTCTTGCTTGCTCTTCCGAATTGCAGGCTTCTTCTCCGGATTCTCGGGCTCCGGAGTTAGAGCTGGCTAAACGCCAATTGTCCTCGGTCAGCTAGAAGTCGTCACTGTACTGCGTCGTCGATGAAGGACATATATGATGTCGCCGCGGTTGCTCGTTCAGAGTCGCAACAGATGAAGGAGGATGAGATTCTCTGACGTCAACGGGCTGACGTCACTTGATATCCTCGCCATTACGTAAGCAAGGATCCATTTGTGGTGGTTAGAATTCCATTGCCTGCGTAGAAACAGAAACCATTGGTTGAACGCGCGTCCGCAAGCCAGAGCGACTTCGCAAATACTGTGAGACGAAGGGAGATAAGTCTGAGATAGTGGCGAAGTCTTGTAAAGCTGACTCAACCGCGACCATCACAACGCAAAGCCACGACATGTCGGTGGCTGGGTGATCGGACGACGAGCGATTGATTGAACGCTGGACTAGTACCGTCCGCTGCGGAGCACAGAGTCGTCTACAGATACAAAAAGGTCTCCCGTCTCTAGCTCAGGGGAACGAATAAAGGGTGGTAATCTTTTGGTTGACCAAGTTCCGCGAGCTCTGAGTCTCTCTCTGTTCGACAGTACAGGTTCGGACGGAGGTTCTCCCGCCAGGGGCCGCCGCGCCGCCCCTCTCCGTCGTCCTCGTTGCGATGGGGAATCACTTTGCCCCACCATTCCCCATAGGCCCCAAGCCTGGCCAAGCCGTCATAGAACCCATAAGTACTTACGTTGGGGACGAACGCCGCGACGAGGGCGTCGAGAATCGAACGACCGCTGCGGTGGAGTCGCAGCGTCTGGAAAACCGGGCCTGTCACCGCGATAAGCAGCGACACAGATGCGACTGTCCTGATAAGCACGGCCTTCTGCTCACCAAGCCCGATGGTCTTCGGGAGCTCGTCGACGACTGTCGACGAGCGTAGACTGCGCTGACTATATCTCAGAATCAGGACTCAGGAGAACATGGATGAGCTAGTATGCAGCCCAGAGCGGCAGCCTCGAGCCAGCGGACAGGGGGCTCCACTTTAGTGTGAGAGCGAACTCGGCCCAGACCGCCGTGTGTTCGAAATTGATGGCGAGCTCGTTCGCATCGCCCCTAGGCGCGCGTGCGAGATGAACCACTTCGACGGCTTTTTCGCCCAGTCTCTTGCCACCCGACCCCCACGTCCGCCCCCTCCCTCCCTCCCCGCCGGCCGTCGTGTCCCAAGAGGTCGCCGTCCCAGACAGCCCGCTCACTGTCTCTCCTGGTGAGCACGCTGCTGCCCTCGTCGCGCTCCCGCCGTCTCACGCGCCGCGCCCAGGATCTGCCGTCTGCGCACCCCTGCGCCGGAACACTACTCACGGCTTCTGGTAAGTCTCTCCGTTCCCCATCGCTCCATTCTGTTCTCGTCCTTCTCGCGGGCGGCGGCTGACCAGCAATGATTCTCCTCCATACATTATAGTTCGGTCTGCGTCGCTTCCTCCGCAGTGCTCCCCCGGTCCCTTTGCTCGCGTCCAGCGACACCTTTTTCCTATACTTATCGTTTTCAACGCCTTCGACCATTCGGCCCAGCGCTCGCAAGGTCTCCCCGCAAGCGACGTCACCGAGCAGGTGAGTAATCCCCCTGTGCGCTGTGGTGGTCGCACCACAGGGATATTCGCATCGCGCGAAAGGTCTGGGTATATGCGCCCCGTGGTTACCCTTTGTCTCTTTGCACGGCGCATATGGACGAAAGGTATCCTGTCGGCTGCAATCACCGAAAAGGTGTCAGCCTCGGTCGTCGGAAATGTCGAGATCCCTGCTGTGTCACCCGCGCGTCAGCCGCAGAACCTTCCCTTTGGTGCTGATTGTCCCTCCCCCAGACCCCACAGACAACGATCCTCATGAACACGGTACTAAACCTCCACGCGTACGCCGCCCCCATGGACTACTACACGCGGCACTCGAACAGTGCGGGCGCGCCCCTCCCGCGCATCCCACGTCGGTCGTCATCGTCGCGCTCGATCACTTTGGCCACCCTCTCCGCACCGTCAACGCCCCCCGCCACGACGATCCACCGTATCGTGGCCGCGGAGCCCCCCTTGGCAGGCACCTCCGCAGTGCCCACCGTCCTGGTAGTACAACCCCCGACTCCCCCTCGCGTGGAGCCGCCCGCTCAGGACGAGGCGTCCAGCTCGTCCAGCGGTTCGGAGTCGTACGTCCAGATGCACCCTCGCGCTAAGCGCACCCGCACCCCCAAGATGCAAGCTTTCCGTTCGCCCGCCGACTCGACTCCCACGCCCGCCGTCCTCAGGTCGAGAAGTGCATCCCAGCTTGAGAAGGGTGTGGCGTTCCCTGCGAGCCAGTCTTCGACTGAAGACACGTCCGGTAACGAGACTCCCCGTGCGTCGTCTTCGCCTCGCGTCGACCTGCACATCGACCTGGACGACCTCAAGAAGACGCTTCCGCTCGCCGAGTCCTCGGCTTCTGTCGCGCTCACCGCCAACATCCGCGCCGAGGGCACAAGCAATCGCGCATTCTCTGCGCCACAATCGTTAGCCGCCAGCATAGCGCGGAAGAAGTCGGGTGAGCCACTCAAGTCATCGCTGAAGTCGCGTCGTCCCGTTGTGCGTGGCGACCTCTCGATCGTCACCGGCGAGGCCCTAGCGTCGACGAAGAGCGAACCAAGCACGCCCATGGCGAAGTCCGTTCACTTCGACGCCCGCCTCGAGCACGTGAAGCTGTTCCTAGCCGAGCAGAAGCCCCTTGCGATCTCGCGCCAAGGGTCGCCCACCGACACGAGCGGTACGGAGAGCGACTTCCCCAGCGCGATCTACGGGCCCAGGCAAGGAGAGGAAGACAAGGTGCTCACGATGCAGCTCACGAACAAGCCTGCTGTGGCGAATGCGGATGCCGACCTCGCGCTCGAGGACCTGACGTTGTCAGAGGACGGCGCGTCCCTCAGCGGTCGTGTACGCGTTCGGAACCTCGCATTCCAGAAGTGGGTGGCGGTCCGCTTCACGGTGGACTCGTGGCAAACCACGAGCGAGGTCACCGCGAAGTACCTCGACTCGGTTCCTGGTGGTGTTTTCGACCGATTCTCGTTTACCATCCGTCTCGGCGACATGCTTGCGCGTATCGAGGAGAAGACATTGTTCTTCGCACTTCGGTTCAACGTCATTGGCCGCGAGATCTGGGACAACAACAACGGCGAGAACTACAAGGTGACTTTCGCCAAGGTCGCGCGTCCCCGCTCCATGCCTACCTCCACCTCCGAGGGTAGCCTTGCGTCGCTCAAGAGCAAGCTCGAGAACGTCGCGAAGGGCCAGGAGACCGTCGGCGGGTTCATGGCCCAGAGCAAGCGCAAGGGGAGCCCGTTCACCCTTGAAGCGTCAACGTCGTTGTCTGCGCGGTATGACTTCGCTGCGTCGTGGAAGAGCCCGTGGACGCGCTCGCCACCCTCATCGGTAACCCCGACGAAGAGCAGCCACTCTCGCAACGTCACGTATCCGAACGCTCTCTCGTACTTTCCGAAGCGCGGGAGCAAGCAAGCCGCATTCGACGACTCGCCGCCGGCAGGTCGCCGCGAAGCCCTGACTCGCGGGTCGCCGCGCATCATGGACCACTGGGACAACAGCCCGGTCGAGCGGTCGGCGTTCCGCGCCACTGAGGATCTCGACGACACTCCTGTACCGATCATGAGCCGCCGGAGGACGAAGAACTCTCAGCGCGGGTACTTCGATCTCGGGACAAGCCCGAGTGTGAGACTCACGCCTACGGGATCTCCGACGCGCGGGGCGTCCCCCAGCAGAGACAGCAATGAGCGGACGCCGGAGCCGGCGCGTGCGATGACGCACGGGATGTGGTTTTTGGAGAGGGGAGGGAGCGAGGAGAGCACACCGAGTGTGACTTCGAACGAGGAGTCGTCTGCGACGTCGTCGCCTTCGGGCAGCCCGACGGAGGACTTGCCCTTCGGCTTTGGAGAGGTCCGGAGCCCGTCCGAGAGTGACAGCTACAGCTCGTTCTTGAACAAGTGCGTTTCTTCCCTCCTGCCAGTCTGCGAAGTTGTTGACAAACGTCTCTCTTGAGCAGGTATTGCTATTACACTGGGGCGAGTGACTCGTTCCTGGACCTGCCTGCCGACGCGATCCAGCGCTCGCACTCCGCGTCGAGCGTGGAGGAGTTCCTGTCGACGTCGCCGAGCCCCACGTACCTGCTCTCCCCGGGCGAGACGCCAACGCGCTCGTCGAGCTACGACGACGTTGTGTCCATTGGCAGTGGCACGACGACGCCCACGGCCCGCAGCATGAGCTTTGGCATGAGCTCGCCCCAGCTGCTCTCCGCCGCCTAGACCTAGACTTCTCAATCTCCAGAACTCGACTCGGTGTCCGGTGTCTGCATCTAGAGTTCTTCCCATGGCCTGTGTGTCTCTCCGCCTTCCCGCCTCGATAGAGTTGCCGCCGGCTTCTGCTCGCTCGCAAAAGTTGCATCTATATCCCCACTGCGGACACCCCTCCTTGCGTCGCATAATCCGTCCTGTTCCCAGTGTCACATATACCGCTTCACGCCTCACAGCTTAACTTTATGTCGCGTCTTGCGCTTCCCTTCCCCTTTTCTCCTCTCCAAACCCGACGGTTTCCTTCGTTTGCGGTTTACCTCCACCGATCTTCCTTGGCCCCCAAACATCTCCCTTCCCATCTCACGTTGGCTCGGCACGATCATTGACGACGAGTCCACGCTATCTTGGACTTGATCAATCTGTTTGGTTTCTTCTCCATCTCCATTCTTCCTCATCATCCATCCTCCATTTTCGTTCTCGTTTCCGTTTCCGTTCCTGTTCCCGGTTTCCATCTCTTATATACATATCACCCATCACGGATCTTGTCACCTGTCGAGCGCACCAGGCATCGATGTGTACATGTACATTAGATACACCCTCTGTTCCCCTCCCCAAGTTTCAAGTTCCAAGTGTGCGGCTTGCTCCTCCGTTCCCCGTTCCCCGTTCCCGTCTCACGGACACTTCGCGCCCCCGAGCGCCCCGCTTGCACTCCGCGTATCCATCCAGCTTATACACCCACACACCCATACACCACACAGATATATGCACACATACATAGATGATAGATGGGCCTTTCCATACCGATTCATCACCCTCACGATCCACCATCACCGGTTCCCTGCCTCCCTTGTCCGTTTTCCCCCATCCCCGACTCCCAATGCCATCCCGCCCATGTCCTTGTTTACGAGGCACGGCATCATGACGACTTGCAATGACGATTACTTTTCTTACGTTGATGATGGCGTGCGTGCGTGCGATGGGTGTGGCGTGATCGTGAGGGGACGGTGAGTATGTCGGTGCGACATCGAGGCTTTCCTGGTTGCGGCACTCGGGTCGGTATGTACATGTGCTGACGTGCCTAGGTTCGTTGAGAGTCAGATCGGAGCGGTGGCTGGTCGCCGCTCTGTGTAGATATCGGTTTCTGGGTGCCTCTGGCCATGGCCATGGATCTCGAGATACGGTGTTCGTACGGAACGGCAGTATCACACGCTACAGCCAGAAGTGCATCTCATAAGTACATAGTTCACTCGTCCGCCGCTGCTGCTGCCCAGGCCTTCCGCCGGAATAAAGGCTGACCCTGACCATCACGACCACTGTACCTTCGTCTTGGCTGAATAGGCTCTGGACGCAGTAAGTGATGGCATAGTGCACCTCTGAACTTCTGAAGAGACTCGCAGAAGAGCGTCTAGATTGCCAAATGCGCTGCTGTAGCCGAGGCGCGCCGGAACATCGGCACGGGCACGCAATTGTGAAGAGGCGCCGAGCAGACGTCGGGCTCGGTGGCTGCTGACTGTACTACTCCTCCTCGACGTCCGTCGTCGCTCGCTTGCTGAGGCTTTCCTGCGTGTTTCGTGCTCTACATCTCGAGTTCTTGCTCGTCTGCGTGGGACTGGACGATACTTTCGAGCGGTCAACCAAGAAGCAAAGCAGTACTCATGTTCGCCTCGGTGAGTCCTCTCTCTGTGTGCATGCTGCGCATGTTCATTGCTCAGTGGGAAGCGCATGATTGCTGACACCGTGTCTCTGGCTTTCAGATTAGCTCCTGGTGGGGAGGCTCGACTCCTGCGGCCCCGGAGAAGCCGTACGACCCCACGGACCCGAAGCAGAACCCGCTGAACCCAAAAGGCCTGAAGCCGTATGTCTCCCTGCTACTGTGCGCCGAAGCTGGTGACTGACGGAGACGTCGTGTGCGTGTTCCCTGTCTCCGACTTACAGATGTTGTGCGTGCCCGGAGACCAAGTCTGCGCGGGACGACTGCTTCTTGAAGGCGAACCCCGGAGAGGCGGATGAGAAGTGCAAGGAGCTCGTCCAGAAGCACATCGCGTGCATGCGGGGGTACGGGTTCAAGATCTAGGTTCCGGTCAAGACTGGCGAGACTAGAGATGTCTTGGTGACAGACATACATATGCGGTCCGTGCTCCGTCATGCTTGCATTGTACCTAATTCATAATCCTGCACGCATCACTCCTATTCCTACACCGTGGCACATCCTCCTTGTGCTACTTTATGCACGAAGTTGCCCTGCCACACATACATGGCTTTCTGACATGCATTCCTCCGACGCACTCTGACTGCAAGGATGGACAATGTGCTTCTGCAACGTTTGACCCTGCGATACTGTGATGATAGATTATACTGATACAATGATGAGAGAATATGCATGCCAAGTAAGTTGCAGATGAACATTCTATGTCCTTGTATGGACCCCTCAGTCCACCGGCTCCGTCCACTCCCAACGGCCATCTGCCAGGCCCTCGGCAGTATCTTGCAACAGGATCTCATGCCGCCCGCGGACATATACCTACGACAGAGTCAGTCCCGCACCGACGCATGCTGGGTTCGAGTACATACCGTTTTATCCATCATGCGCTGCCGAAGGCTCTTCACACTGTCCGCATCGACTGGCTCGTCCAGGAGTTGCGATAAGTCCTCTACCGCCTTCTCGAGATCCCTGCACGGCGAGTCAGTCAAAGAACCGGGGCGTGCTGCGGAGAAATACGTACGCTTGGATGTCCTCGAAGATCTGCTTCTGGTTACCCGCAACCAAGAAATACGCCATGGCGTACGACCACTTCAGTGTCACGCGACACCTCGTGAGCTCGTTCACCGCATCGCGCATGAATGTCGACTGCGCACCCGATCCGTCAAACATCTCTGGGTGGACCGAACCGGCATCATACACGCACCTCGATCCACGACATCTTGCTCGTCTCCTGCCACTCGACCATCTTCTCTTCAGTGCGGGTGCAGAGCTCCTCATCGAGCCGCGCGGAGATCTCGTGGTTGTTGAACCGGTCGAAGTAGAAAAGCCACTTGTCCAGGTTCGCCTTCGCCGCGGTCTTCACCTCGTCCGGGTCGGGCTCCTTCCACGCATTGCAAACTGCGTTGTTGTACCCATGCACGTCCCAGTTCTTCATGCACAGCCAGCAGAACTGGAAATTGCAATGACGGCAAAGAATACGGCTGCAGAGCGTAAACGTTAGAAACCTGTGTCGACCGGCCGCGGCCTCGCGGCTGTAGGAAGCCAATCAAGAAACGACGTGTACTTACTTGCACCCGCCGTTTTTCTCGATGTTGTTCTCGCACTTTGGACACGTACGCGTGTTCGCCTTGATCCACTGGGACGTGCCGGCGTCCTCGCGCGCGTTCTTGAGCCACATCTTGACGAACTTGCAGATGAGCGGACGGTGATCCGAGTCGAAGCCGCAGCCAAAGCAGAACACGTGGTCCTGGCCACACCTCACCGTCGGGACCTCCGTCGTGACTGAAGACCGGACGCCCGGGGGACATGAGACCGTCTCCGAGCACCCTGGGTGTGGACAGAAGCGGAGGTTCGGATGCGCGCCGACGTATGACTGCAGTATCAATTCCTTGTAGCTGCATCCAGGGTCGGCACGTCAGCTAGCCTGTATGTGCAGGAATGGAGGAAACCGTCACCGACCGGTCATTGACACTGGATTCAACGAGTTTAGCGATAGATCGCGAGTCGACGACGGTACGGCAGTGGTCATGCATGCAGCGGAACGTACACTGGCCCTCGTCTTTGATCTTGGACGTGACATACGTTTGCCAACAGGGTGTGCAGAACGAGTGGTTGCATCTGAGCCGGAACACTGCGGGAGGCTCGTCATCGCAGCACACCGGGCACATGAACTCCGAGGGCGGCGGGACTGGGGACTCCAGGCGTGCACGCTTCGCTGGGGGCGGGCTTAGGTCCATGGAGTCGTCTCTAGGCTCGGGCTCTCCGGCGGCTTCGAGGACGCTGGTGGCGGACTCCAGGAACTGCTCGATGAGACGGTCGGTGTTCCAGTTGAAGTGGCGGAGCAGAATGGAGGCAATGGGGGTCTGCGAACATCTCACACAGGGTTGCATTGATGCATGTAGATGGGATTGTGGCATGGCAAACACGACATATCGAGGACAGACGAAGTGAGAGTCAACTAGGAGTAGGGAAGAGGAGATGGCGAAAGGTGCTGCACCTCTATACCAATGATGTTCCCTACATGGCTGATGTCGCCGTCTATGAGTGCTTGCAGCGCCGACGTCGAGAGGCTCTTGTGCTCGACCTCCCTGCTTTTGTTCTTCGCCTTGGGCGGCGGCAACGGTTCATCATCGAAGTCAGAATCATTCGTGCCCTTGGCCAGAGGTCAACACCGTGGATTCAGCCAGCATCAGTAGTGGGTGTTCCATACATCTACCATCGAGCCATCCGAGTCGTAGTAGTCGCTGGCGGCGTCCGAGTAGTCAGACATGGTGGTATGTAGGAGGTGGTAGTTCGGGAACAAGAGGTGGTTGCCGGGTCCGCCGAGTGACTTGTACTTGATGCTTTCATGTCGGCTTTCCCAGGATCATTGACTTGCTTTATCCTACCGAGTTCCCACGATTAGATAGTATTGACTGCCATGAAGACGACTAGATAACCTGAAGCTTCACTCCTCTGACACCCATTATCGCTGCCGTCCTTGTCTGTCCGCTGAGAGTACTGCTCTCCGTGCTAGTTCGACTGGCTTGACTTTGCCGACATCCAGAACTGAGGAGGGTAACTGTCAAGGCTCGTCGACGAAAACGGACGCTGTCTCTTCGTGCACTGTGCTCCCACCATGGCTGCCGCAGCTACTTTACCTGTCCTTCTCCCCACGCGGTCATTGCCCTCGCAAGATGCTGGAACCATTGGGTGGCAGCCGAAGCGGAATTTGGAGATCCCGAACCCTCCTCCAGCGGAGGACCCGAAGGCGTTGGAGATGGACATGGCCAGGCAGCTGGCGGACGGTAAGCCGGTGAAGAAGGTTCGACCGCGAAGAACAGTCGACTACGGCGGTGCTATGGGAAGGTGGACATTGGTGAGTTGCAATGCTTTTCACGCAGAACGCGCAGGAACGTACGATCACCAGCACCACTCGGTCGACCCTCTGCACCTAGTTCTGGAGTAGCAGGTGCATCCACGGGGGGAGCGTCGTCATCAGCTTGAATTGAAGTAGTGAATAAACGCTAACTTCTTATTCTGCAGTTGCGCAAAATGCGGCCAACGTCGACATATGTGCCGCATTTGCGGCCTGCACCGCCGTATATCATCGATGTAGGGGTGGAGTTCTGGGAATGTACGGAGTATCCAGAGGCTCAATATATCTCGTGTGCAGCTCCTCCCACCAAAGGCGTACCCAGACAACCCGACCACGTCCTTGTGCACGAAATTTGTGCATACATCAACGAACAAGATCAGATGCCCTGTGAATTGCGTCGTGGTCAGTCCTAAGTCGTTCCGTATGCACGTGCGAGGCAATGCTGATTCGCTGCGTTCCACAGTGGACTCCGGAGGCAAGACGAATATTGACTGGCTCGACGAGCGGCGAGTTCACGCTGTGGAATGGATTGACGTTCAACTTCGAGACGATCCTCCAGGCGCACGACTCGGCCGTCCGGACGATGCAATTTACGCACTCCGGGGCGTTTCTAGCGTCTGCTGACCAGAGCGGTGTCATCAAGTACTTCCAGCCCAACATGAACAACCTGACGCAGTGGACCGGCCATCGAGAGGCGATCCGTGGACTCAGCTTCAGCCCGGACGACAACCGGTTCGCCACTGCGAGCGACGACTCGACCATCCGACTCTGGTCTTTCGAGGAGCAGCGAGCGGAGCGGACACTGACAGGTCAGTCGCTGCATGGTCCGACGGGTTGAACAGACTACTTATTGTCCCGCTAGGCCACGGTTGGGACGTCAAGTGCGTCGAATGGCACCCTACGAAAGGTCTCCTGGTGTCCGGCAGTAAGGACAACATGATCAAGTTCTGGGACCCTCGAACAGGCACAGTACTCTCTACACTGTATGCTCCATATCCGCACACACTCGAGCATCGCCACTGACACATTACCCCCTTCCTAGGCACTATCACAAGAATACTGTCCAAGCTCTCGCGTGGTCTCCGAACGGTGACCTTGTAGCGAGCGCTTCGCGAGACCAAACGGTCCGAGTGTTCGACATCCGAGCCATGAAAGAGCTCCGTCTGCTCAAGGGGCACAAGAAGGAAGTTTGCTGTACGTACGCGCTTTTTGGACTCAGCCCTCCGGATCCTGACTCCCGCGTCCTAGCTGTGGCCTGGCACCCGGTACACCCCATGCTCGTGTCCGGAGGTTCCGAGGGGTCAATCCTACACTGGGACCTTTCCTCCTCGTCCGAGCCGCCTACCACGCAAATCGCCTCCCAACAGCCTGGCCCTCGCGCCACGCTCTCGCAGGCACACGATTCGAACGTCTGGGCGCTCACGTATCATCCGCTCGGGCACATCCTCGTGAGCGCGTCGAACGACCACACGACGCGCTTCTGGTGCCGCGAGCGTCCCGGGGACGCGTCCTCCGTGTTCTCTGGGGGCGGAGAGAAGCCGCCAGAGGTCACGGACACGTCGGGCCAGGACGAAGACGAGGAGACGATGGTGCCTGGCTTCGGCATGGGCGGCGGGGGTGGCTGGGCGGGATATGGCGGTGGCGCGGTCAAGGAGGAGGAGATGCCGCATTCCGCGTCGTACCAGTCGCAGCAGCCCAGCGCGATGGACACGGGCGATGACTTCTTGCCTGGGCTGGGGGGGTTCGAGAGCTCGGCATCGGTCGCGGGCAGGCAGAGCGGCCCGTTGCCGTCGCAGGAGGACATGTTTGGGCAAGGTGGCCCTGGCAGCGGTGGTGGCGATGGAGACGGGTATGAGAACAGAGGCCGAGGCAGGAGATGGGGACGGGGCGGCGGCGGTGCTGGAGGGGGTGGCGGATATGGAGGTGGACGCCGTGGTAGATATTGATATTCGGTTGCGTTCGCTGCGCCCGGCGGAACCCAGGCTGCATGTACATATGCGTGCGAGATTCCTGTTGCGTGTAGGGATATGTACTGCTACGTTGTTCTGCATGTCGGTGATGTGAGGAACCTACGTAGCACATGTACAAATGGTTTGCACGGCAAGTTGCATGTTGCTACTTGCCAATGGTGAGAGAACCAACCTCTTCCCCATTGCCTCCAGACCACTCTGTCAATCGCTGACGCTCTCTCTCTACTACTACGTCCCACTAGTCCTCGCGTGGTATGAGCGCCGCGTCATGCACTGACACACGGAGGATCTTCAGCTCGGGTGCTGCGTGCGCCTTTGCAGCTGTACTCACTGTCGTTGTCGTGATGCGTTCTTCAAGCGAACGTGCAGCTCGTGCAAGCAGGGGCTGAGCAACTGTCGGGGCTTATGGCGACTCCCGCCGGATACTGCTGGCAGCATAAATTTTGTCTCCGAGTCGTTATATGCCTACAGGTATGGGGAATGAAAGTGACCACAATCGAGGCGCGGAAGCGGTCGAAATCGAACGGAGTGATACTTACTAAGAGACAGTGAATGAGAGACCACAGTAGGCCTCTACATCAGAACTACAGACTTCCTCATCTCTCCATGACACTCTCGCGCTCGCTTCTCATTTATTTCTATGACGACAACGCGGCCGGAGTTCAGCGAGTCGGTGAGCAGCAGAGACGGGTTCCGGCGGACGAAACGACGTCGAGCCAAGTCACACTTCTCGCCGTTCTCGTGGACTGTTCTTTCTCCGGACGAACTTTCTTAGCTACATTCGCGTCCGAGTAGCACGCCGGTGATGTCGTGGATCCGCACGGCCTGAGGGGCGCCTAGAACCGTATTTAAACCCTACAGCTCGATGCTCACCATCCGGTTTTCCCCCACTTCGACTCCCATCTGTCTCTTTGTCGCTCGCATTCCCGTAGCGCGCCGCATCCACCCATCCACGACTCGTCTCGCATCCACGACTCGTCTCGCATCCACGACTCGTCTCGCAGCCTCGCATCCCCCTCGACTCGCACCAGCAAGACGGTTCGCCGAAGGCGAGATTGCGGCCAAATTGCGGTCGCTCGACGCGCTCCCACACCGCTGTATGTCTGTCACTGGATACTAGTACATATTGACGGTAACTTCGTCGTCTTACGCGCTGCCGCAGACTGCCGCCATGGTTGGAACGCATTACGCGTGTGCAACGCGGTCACGTGAGGCACCCCGCCGGTGACGTCACGACGTCACTGTCCGCTGAGTCCGCTGTGACGCACCTCTCGTCATAGCGGCGGTGGATATATGCGCGGCGAGGTGTAGACTAATGCTTGCCTTTCTCTCTCGACCCTGCAGACTCGCGTTCATAGCACGACCAGATCTACTTCCAACAGCCGCTAGTATCACATCCACCATTAGATTCTATCACCCCGCCATGGCCTCACACGATAAGGTCCACCCGAACGTCCACCTCGAGACCAAGAAGCAAAAGCCGGCTGAGGCTGCTCACTCGGACGTCCTTCATCCTCCCCCGGAGGATGACCCGGCGAGGAAGCCACAGAAGTCGTTCCCGGACACCGGCTGGCGCGGGCCCATTCCGAGCCAGAAGGGAGGCTCGTACGAGGAGGACTTCATGCACAAGCCGCCGTATGAGTGGAAGAGCGAGGGTTACCTCTTCAAGCCAAAGTACTACTCGTACGTCGATCCCTTCTGTCGCCCGTCGCTCCTTACCCACAACGCGCAGTGAATGCTGGTGCGGCAACGTCGCATTTGAGTTTCATGGAGACCCGGTGGACGCGAAACACTGTCACTGCAAACAGTGTCAGCATCTCCACGGCGCCCCTTTCCAGTGGGCCGTCATCTTCCCCAAGGTGCGTACTCCGGCGGACCGTTAGGACATCCCCAATCGCTGAAGGGTCCCGCAGACGTCTGTCCGCATGGTCAAGAACGTCAACAACAGCCTCCACTTCTTCTCGACGCAGAGACGCAAAGGCGTCCACGACGTCCCGTGCAAGGTATGATCTCGCGCCAGCCGCCAGTTCGTGATTAGTCTAACCGTTCCATGCGTAGGTGTCCTGCGACGAATGCCGATCGCCGATATTTGACGAGGGCCGCAACACCGTCCTAGCGTACCCGTCTGCATTCAAGTTCCCCGACCGCAAAGTCCCGCTCAACTTCCAGCCGACCGCGCACATCTTCTACAGCGAGCGTGTCATGGAGGTTCCCGACGGCGTGCCCAAGTGGTCTGGCCACAAGGGCGCGAGCGAGCTTATGCCAGAGCTCACTACCGAGAAAGGGTACGTTCTTCCGAGCCCTTGATTGTCCGGCTTCAGCTCACGCGTCGTATCTCCGCAGGACGATGCCGAAGTACAAGGGCAAGCCAAAGGAAGGCCAGATTGACGAGCCCGCGGACGACAGGCCCAAGATTGATCGGGAGGAGTCGCGTTAAGTACCTAAGCAGATCAACATCCGGCCTGTCATAATGTGCGCCCCTACTATCGTCCTCCGAGCTGGCGGCCCCTCCCAACGCATAAGTACAGTCCTGCGTGATGAGTCTGAAGACCCTTTTGAGCGTGATCTTGGGAGCTCGACAATATGTATGGTTTGACCATCGTGCGACAGCAGATCACGCAGTCGTCGCTGCGTATGTGCGCTCGTGACAGAGGTGCAGGTTGGTAACTTACCCCGCAGTTTTCAACTCGCAACCCGATCACGACTCGGGCGTGACACCTTGACGCGTTACGTCACGCGTTAAACCGCCGCGCGTCTATGTCGTGGCGACCCGGGATGGTGAGCCTGCACACACCTTTTCCTTTCCGGGAAGGAAGGCGCCTATCCTTATCAGGAAGGTGAGCAGGCGCTGTTGCCCAAGCGCTCAAGTCCTCTGAGGTCTCCAATACTCTTTACGTCCATTTCAAGGCCGAAGAGCCTCTCAATCCCATGGAAGAGCGTGTTATATGGTATAGATTGCGTGTATCACGAGTACTGCGCCGAAAATGTTGAGATAAGTAATCAAAGTTGCCAATTGTCGGGACCCTGAGCATTGAAGTTAAGTACACTGGTGGTAAGATGTACTATAGACTATATAACCATCATCTAACACAG
>ML211543.1:0-21015 GCA_004369055.1 Polyporus arcularius HHB13444
AAAAGCGCGAGGCCAAACGGTTGAGAATTGAGAGAGCTACAGGGGGAGGAAGTACCCCTGTATGGTGCCAGGAGCGGAGGGTTGCCATATTTGGCAAAACACCGTCGGGAGGCGTGGCGGTGTATAAGCGCCCTGATCGGACGCGCGGGAAGCACGGGACAGACGAGATTAGGCTGTTATCTACAGAGATAACAGCCACCGGGGCCTAATCTACTGATAACAGGCCTCCGGGAGGCAGCCTGCCATATTGGGAAGCCCCGGGAGCTTTCCCCGGCAATTCGTAATACATCACGAACCCTGCCTACATGTATTGTAAAAGGCTCTAGGCCAACAACCTGTTTGTGATATATCAGATCTACCACATCTAGTGATTAAGATTGATGTTGGGGGCTAAAGACTGCTTCGCGAGGCTGGCTGCTGTACAATCAGCAGGCCGAGCAACGCTAGCGGCTAGTGATCTGACCATGTTAGGAGCGATACATATCAGCCTTGGGCGGCTGGCTCTTC
The DNA here is from genome assembly GCA_004369055.1 of Polyporus arcularius HHB13444. NCBI lineage: Eukaryota > Fungi > Basidiomycota > Agaricomycetes > Polyporales > Polyporaceae > Polyporus > Polyporus arcularius. The sequence goes on from ML211543.1 coordinate 508, forward strand.
TTCCCATGTCCTCGAGGCCTTCGCCGTCTTCAGGGTTCGAGTGAATTCGCTGGGGGGACTTGCGGGATCGTGGCTTGAGTGGGTTCAATACTGCAGAATGTGAGTGGCAATACTCTGCGCAGGTCGATTACGCTCACATACCCTTGTTGACCTGAAGTGGTCGGGGTAGTGCGCAACAATGCGCTTACGTCGTTTACAACTCCTCAGCAAATCTCGTCTTGCATCTCATTACTCGTGTCATCGTCAAAATGTGGGCCCATTACTAGACGGAGTCACTTCCCGAAAGCTTTCGTCGTCATTCAGCCAGCCGACCTGACCTCCAGACTCCCGCCTAGGGCGGAGCACGGAGACGCGAACACCGTCATTGCGGGAGAGTGGTGGTTCATCATTGGTGCAGGTCTAACAGAGTCAGCACTGTAGCAGCTCTTCCTGCATTCCTCGCCATCCATGCGGATGACGGCGCCGCATCTGCCACGAACGGCCAAGGGGCTCACGACTCGCAGCCCGCCAAGCGGGCTGCCGATCTCCATGTGTCCGATGAACTCGATCAAGGAAGATGACGGTTAGAGACAAGTGGATATGCTCGTTATCTTCCCCTCAGTCGTTGAATGTGGAAAGCGTCGACTGCATTGAGCGCCTGGCGGCTTGCCCATTCCCTAGTGTTATGTGGTGAGTAATATGCGGAACAGCAGTGCGTCAATACTGACCATCCCTGCAGCTTTTGTAAGCACTGGTATGTCTGCCATACCCTCCTGAAAGCCGTGCACCACAGGCTTACTGTCTCCCGTGGGCATTGTAGCAACGACTTGACACGCCCATGTGGCAGGCTTTCGGAAAGCGGCACAAAGTGCCAAGTGCCGCCCCTTCATCAACAGGGAGAGGTGGTCCAAACGGAGCATCGTCTACCAGGTAGGTGAGTGAGTCCGGGTCTTTTGGTCACGATGAAACTGAGCCTCGAGACCCTCAAGATCGGACGTCGCTGCCTTCAAGTAGCGGACTTCCGACCCGACGTTTCGTCGATTGCTGCAGAGGTTCATGATGAACGAGCGTGCCCGACCGATTGGCATATTCTTGCAGCTACCGTATAGCACAGCAGGCGTCATAGTTGCAGAGCCCGCGAGCAAAGTACTCGGCCGGGTAACAGTGCACGATGGACAAGAATGCTCGAACGCGCTGTTCTCTTGCGTCGGATGCTCTGGACCAACGTTCACGACGCTGTAAGTGCCCTTGTGGAAACAGGCTTCTCGACTATATAGGCAATGGATTTCTGACATATCATGTTCCAAGAGTGACGGCGGGCACCCTCACCTTTGGAAATTCAGGCGTGTATGTCCCCGTTCAGAGTGACCGCGATCCAATACATCTTCATCAGGTCATTCCCCTACCCATGACATCAGTGAAACTCAGAGGGATATCTGCGCAGCTCACGACTTGACCGGTTTCAGAATAGATCAAGCTAAGTATTTGGGAAAAGGGATAAGACTTGCTCGCTCTCGGCACTGGTGTTCTGTAGAAGCTGTACATCTTGGATTGCTGTGCGCAGGCCTGTGTGTCTTCAAGAAGCTCGTAATTTTGTTGGCGTCGGACGCGTGCATTGCGGTCGATGGCCGGTGGGCAATAGGGGGCACATCGCAGGTGGTCCTGGAGTCGGATGGCTCTATGGCACGCTCAGGTGGTACGACCGTGATGACATAGGCAGTTATTACAGTGCTGCATGAGGTTACTAGTACAGCGACAGCGACAACGTCGGTATATACTATGCGCAGTGACAGCTACGACCACATGTAAAACATCTCACTGCGGGTGAGCGATTCGGATTGAGATAATCCCGGCGATCTTCAGTGGGATCGTCGTTCCAAGAGATAAGGTACTTCACTATGGTAAGACTCGAAAAGTCCATACTCCACCCTCCCCAATCGCAGATGCGACGCAGCGGCCAACGACATGTGCTAGACAGCCACTGGCAGCCGCCTCTCCGAAAGGAATGTGTCCCATAGGGATCAGGATCAACGCCGATATCAACGAGGTTATGCCTGAAGAGTTCCAGAAACTGGCCCGCCGTCTGCGAGAAGTGAAGTCAAGTTCTTGGCACTATCTTGAGGAAGGTCGACTTACAATAGGGGAGGATCGAGGTCCAATATGGTCACCTCGCTTGATGGGGGGGAACAGGTACCCAGCGCTGGAGCCTCGTACCTTCAGCCAAGCTCGTAGAGCTCGTACCGGACATAGGTAGGCTTCTGATGTGGGTCGCCGGTGCAGGTAGAAGGGCTTGATGTCTGTGAAACTCGAAGGGTCATCTATCAGGACGAATTATAGCGAGTCGCCCACTCACTTCCTTCTTGATGGGTTTTCCTGAAGGGTAGAGTCAATTTGATACACGTTTGGGAAACGATCTCAACGTGCATCATGTCTATATGCATGACTTCGTCGAAGCGCAGCAGACACGAAAAGGCTATATTGGAAGCCGCTTCGGTCAGGAGGCGTGACTTCTTCCCTCTCTCGCTCGACTCGTATAGTGCAACGCGTCGGTTGTACTCATACACGCGCTCCAGAATCTCCGGTGTGATGGCACGAGAGCTCATGGCAACTTCGCCTGCTCTGACCTAATTCATTGACATGTTCAAACGATGACATCAGGGATGGGCGAAAGCACGGGCTACCTTGCGACGACGCAGAGAAACCATGTATCGCGAGACCCTGTCAGAGACCGAAGGGTTACCAAGCCAGCGCCCGTTCTCTGCCCGCATCCATGCTTGTCGGCCGCGACTCTTCAGACGGCCATATGCGTAAGTCATCGCCGCCCTCATCTTCATAGCGTGCGCATGCGTCTTTCTCCTCTCTTCTGGCGCGCGGGTCGACCCGTCCAACTTCACCTCATCGCACCTACTATATCATCAGTCTGACTGCAAGGGCGAGGTCAAGTTGCACTCACTCTTCCATGATCCAGAGCGCGATCACCTCCGGGGTGTCTTCGGGTAAGTCCTGCGCGAAGGGATCATCCCCAGAGAAAAACTTCTTCTTGAGGACCCACTCTCGGTATTGCTTCACAAGGCTTGCGAGAGATCGTACTGAGCAGAGTGGACACGACGATGTTGATCGAACGTACCGGTTGTATGCCGCCGCCGTTCCTTCTGTTACCCCCGTTGACGCGCCTTCGAGGCCAACTACCCAATCCGGAACCTGCGTCGAAGTGGGGGGTGTCCCTCCATCGCGATCGAGAAGAGCCCATGCTTGAGGGCTGTTGGCCTCCTGTTCGGCACAGAGGTCGTCTTCGATATCTTCGGCAGCGACCGCCTCCATGCTGGCAATCACCTTGACTCGGGCTTGGGACGTGGTGGGCATGATGACGGCGGAGAATGACTCGACAATAACGGCGGAACTACGTGATCGTACTGAGATCAATCTTGAAATTGCCTTACGACTCTGAGGGAACATACCTTAGCAGCACCGATCAGAGGTGCAGCGGTCAGAGCTCGGCACGATACGGCACAGTGGGACAGGGATCCCGGCGTCGAGTAACTGAACCGTATGGGGACAAGGCTAACGACACGGTGGTGGTTGCGACAAGCTGCTTGAAAGTCTCCCACGAGCGGCCGCTTCACTTATACTTCGGAGTGGACTTACAACTGACGCGCTGACGACTGCAGCAACGCCATCCAAGTTACGTGCGGCGGCTTGAGCTGACGGCGAGCAACGACCACGTCTCACCTTTCCGCTCCTCGGAAACGTCAGCGTCCCTGCCGTTGTCATGACGTGCGAGCGGGAGGCTTCTGGTCCCGCCGTTCGAGGCAGTGGACGTGCATTTGGTACTCAGCGCGTTGAAAAAAGGAAGTCTGAAGCACGCACCAGGGTTGAGTCCACGATGGCCCCCCGAATGCACCAGGAGGACGCCGCCCGGATGGCCGGTGATCACAGGCGGATCACTTGCAGACCAGACTAACTACGGACCGTGGCATACAGGCTGCGATCACAAAAGTAGAATCAGCAAGCGTTTTCTCAGGTTGTGAAGGAGAGATTCAATCATATCGGCCGAATCATGGCGGATCCGCCGCAGCCATCAGTATGAATGAGCAACTGAGCAAGTTTTATCCTAACACTGGCTAGAGGCTTCTATCATTCATGTTCGCCTCTCCTGACGGCCGCATGAATGCGCCCCCATCGGGCTTGCGAGGACCACGCCGAATAATGACTCACCTCACTTGCCACTTGGATTTATCCCCTCAATATTCAACCGGTGAGAAAGGGTACAAAGGGGTACACAAGCAGCCTGTGGAATCATCTGTTCGTCAGCCAGAGAGCCGACTAAAAGTACTCTCGTTCCCAAAAGGTTAGGGCGCGGACAGAAAAGAAAGAAGAACGGACAGGTTCCAGCCCATAGATCTGTCTAGTCCTCTGTTCGGTTTTCCTTTTGGCAGGACCGCGACTATACTGTTACTGTGTTCCATAACGCGACCTTTTGAAAGTGAGCGCTGGAAAGTGCAGTGCGCCGTGGCCGTTGAGTACGTTGCCGACTTTAAGCTTGAAGTCCCGCCCACCGGCAACCTCCGGCCCGTAGGCAATCTGGGAAGGTCCATGTCCAATTGGACGGCCATCGTCGGACTTCCGATAGTCCAGCCGCTTGCCCTTCGGGCCACAATGAGACCTAATAACCAGTGTTCTAATTGATCGACCGATCATGCAGTACGTGCGGGATACTATTCGCTATCCGCTAATGTACCCTAGCCTACCCGTGCGATGGTGGAACGGCATGACAACAAGAGATGAAGGCAGGAGAACAGCACAAGTGGGGTCCAGCTCACGGCGGCGCAAACTTGCGCTTCTTGGAGCCGAACAGGAATGGGACCTTCGCGTCGTTCTCGATCTTCTTGATACGTATCTTCTCGACGGACATCGCCAAGAGCTTCTCGCAGGCGGCCGGGTGCCCTTCCTGATAGTGGCGTATCAAATCTGCCCAGCTTGCGTTCTCAGGTAGGACGGTCGGAGTGGTATCGAACTTCTCCGAGCGTTCCCTGTCCGGCAGCATATAGGTTGAGTGTGTGTGATGAAACGGCCAGAGAGACGATGCTTACGCGCATAGCTTACAAGAGAGCTTGTCATCGCGAGTCTCGTACATGAGCGGCATGTGCGCCAAACTGAGGCTCTTGAAATGACGGGACTTCACGATCACAGATGGAAGGGGCTTGTCACTCGGTGTGAATGACGGTAGTAATTGGACGGCCGATGGCGGTGTCGAGCTAGGCCGGTAAGTGCTGGGGCTTGTGACGGATCGTCGATCAGAGGTCAAGAAACGCCGCGGGAGAGCAGGGCGGGCGGGAGCATGCAGTGAAGACGAGGGTTTAATACGAGCGGTCGCGATGGATGGCCCAGGCAGAGAATGGACCTCCCGAGCGTGAGGCTCCGCATGGAGTCCCATGATTGTATCAGGCAGCTGCGCAGCATCGAGCAGAGGCTGGGGGCCAACGGGGGTACCTCCCGCGGGAGTACAGAGACGAATAGCTTCGAGATCTGTCAGAGGCATCGAGGAAGATGAGATGGGCAGAGGTACACCTGGTCTCCCCCCGGGAGGCATCACCACAGCCATAGATGATAGTGCAAGAGGCGTCGTGACCCGACTGCTCGCAGCCTGCACATCATCTGCTACAGTATCGGTGGTGATAGGCTCCGTTTGCGCATCCTCTAGACCATGATCCGTACGCTGCGTCTTCCGCGGTTGCCCCTCACGCTCGGCGGTCGGCGCATGCTTGTCATGTCGGTCATCGTTTTCCATGGCAGACTCCGATGTCAGCTGCTTCTGACATGCACGGGTGGGAGTGGAGACGACCTCGAGCTTGCGGGAGATGGCGACACCATCGAGGGCGGCGATGTCCGTAGCTTCATTATGCACAGGCTGAGACAAAGAGATGGCCGAGTCGCTCTTTATGAAAGCGACGGAAGAACACGCGAGGGAGGCTGCACCTGAGGGCGCAGGCAAAGCCCAGGGTGTGGGAGCCGTGTAGGACACCCTGGGCGAGTCCATCGAATGGGTCCGCGTCTGGTAATATGATGTTATCATCTGCGTGCGCTGCGCATCTTCCGTAAGACTTACCTGCAGATGAAGATTGTGGCCATTGCGCCTGCGCTGTGCATATTCTTCGGCCAGTTCTGCAGTATGTCAATATCGGTATGACATTACCAACTCATGAGAGCACTTACCAGCTGCGCAGACAATGTCAGGATCGTACGACGGCGAATCGGGGACACTCGGTAGCTCCTCCGGGCCCATGGCCGAAGAATCCTTCCGCTGTACGGTCTGTTCCACAGCACAGGGGCAATCGAAGATCTTGCAGCCTTGAGTCGGCTTGACTTGGGTCCCATTTCGCAGTTGTGTATTCTCGTCCTTCAACATCGTCATCTCCTGCGTGTGAAGAGCGTGCTCGCTGATCAAGCGATGGCGCTCAACTCCGAGCTGTGAGACGGCGTTCCTGAACCTCCACATCTCCTCGATCGCCTTGTCTGCGTCCTTCCGATGCTGTTCTCCAAGCGTGACCGCCGCATCACGCGCTGCGGTCAGGCGAGCGCAATCTTGCTCGAGCGACGTGTATCTAGCCGATGCCGCTCGAAGCTCATCTTCAGTAGTGCGAAGGATGGTGTGTAGCCGGACATACTCGCTCGCGATGCTTCTGTGTGCGGCAGTCAGGGACTGCCCGAGGATGTTGCTCAGAGGCGCGAGAGCCCCGAATGCCGCCATGTCCGAGGCCTCAGCGACGGTGACCAGTATGGGGACTTGAAACCCTGCAGAAGCTGACAGGGGAGTCAGTGTCATTACGTGGCACAAATGAGTAGGCGTGAACAGGCACGCACCCTCCGATCGGTAAAGCGCACCATGACAAGTACTCTGCGGCAGTGGAGCTCTCGGGAGAGATTCTGATCCGGAAACTTGTGAGGGCTCGACGACTGCAGCAGGATGCTCGCGCCCTGTAGGCGATGGTGCGTGAGGCTGGTATTGCTCGTGATGCGCATGAGGCGCCGACTGCGCTGTTCCCCAGTGAGTGGGTCGAACGAAGGAGTCGCTTGGATGCGATTGAGGGGTACTCTGTTCATAGGTAGGTTAGTCACGTCCACCAAGAAAGCACGGTGTTCGAACTGCACGTGGGATACCGATGGTCGACTGGCAAGAGATGTCGACCCCGACCTCCCACTCGCAATGTCTGGTCGAGCACCTCCGTGATCTCGTACCCAGACGGCTCGAGATACTCTTTAGAACCACAACGGCTCACGCATGATTCGTACTCGGCATGGGAAGCAATACCCAGCAGAGCCTGAAGACGGACCATCCGCGGTAAAGCAGGGGACAAAGCGAGTACTTGCGGGATCACACACATGGTCGAGAGTACATACCGCTCCTCTCATTGCCACTCCGCTACCTCTTTCCCGCACGTATGCATGGGGTTGAGGAGGTGTCCCTACATATTGATGAACGAGGTACTGCTGCTGCGACCCACCACTTCGTTAATAAGCGCAGCATACAAGATTTTTAAGGCACTCACCGGGCTCAACCCCCTTATATTCGAGCTGTCCGCTCCCGCCATGTGCAGATGAGAGGCCGGCTGCACCCCGGAGAAGCCAGAGGCAGCCCACGAAGGCCTTGTTGAACCGGTCAGCTCCACTTTGTGCAAGACTGGGGGCCGGTCCATCACGCCTGAGTACTGGCTACCTCGGTACGCAAGGGACAAATGACGTCGTTGTGAGAAGGACGGACTGCGGGTGCGTGTGGGATGGAGAGCTGAGAGTCGAAAATCTGGACTTGGGTAATGCCGGACAGGCGTATTGGAATGGAGTGGGCCGATGCCGCGCGAGCGAGCGAGAGCCCGCCCATTCGCCTGACCACGGCGCTGCTATCTCCTAAAGATACGCAGGGGATTTGAAGGTCCGCACTGAGAGAAGAGGTGTTTCCTTAGATGCACAGAACTGCCAGGAAAAGCTACGTACATCAGAACAAGAATCCATGCCGCCCGTGATATGGTCATCTTCTTCGGCGCTCTTGCGCAGAAGTCGCTATCTCTCCAGTGTTCACAATGAAACAGTGTCATGAGGCCGAGGTCGTCATGACGGTCTCGAAGGTAGATGAAAGAGGGAGTACGCGGACTCTGGAAGAGTCGAAGGTGCCCGGCTGAAGTTTTACGTCATTCGCTGACCCTTGGGCGCCTGTACATGTCCTCGTGTACTGAGATGAATGACCACACGTGGCCTCCCGCCCTCCCCGCGCCTCCTCCTCCTCTGACGGTATCGGCCTGCTTTCCCCTTCCGGACAATTATCCGGGCGTTTCGTAGCGTCCCCGGCGCGCCCGCCCGTCGGTTACCATATGCGGCAGTCATACGTCCCGCCTGGGCGCTATTCGACCTTCTCCTCTCACGGCAGGGTAGTCTCGCCAGCCAGACGTTATAGGCGCGGTTCTGCCTCGTCCAAAACGGGAAGGAGAACGGGACAGGGGACGAGACAGGGTGTGTCCGTTCTCCTTCCTTTTTTGTCCGCGCCCTAACCGTCTGGTAACGAGACTACCGCCACGTAGCTGCCCCTCCCCGCCTCTCTTCTCTCTCTTCTCGCACCAATGGCCACTCAAAGCACATCGTAAAGGTTTCTGACTGCTGAAGAACACTTTTACTGGCTTAGGCGCAGTCTCTGCTCATCAGAGCTGATTAGTGCTGACTTTGATTAATCACAGGATCGCCGCCTTCTCTCGTCTAACCTCCCTTATAACTCGCCCCACGCCCACGACGGGACTCTAATCACTCCCCGATGCCGCCTTCAACCGCCTCCCGCCCCGCGCCCTCTAGCCAGCGAGCATGTACGAAGGAAGGCGTCCTGTTGGAGGACCTCAAATTCAACGTCGTCGGCCTGCGCGGCCTGCGCGGCTACCTCGGCGACGGCGATGTCTACAAGCAGTTCCAGGCGCGCTTCGACGCGGCCGATATGGCGTGGTTTGTCGCCGGCGCGCACAAGGATGGTGCGCATTTTTTGTCTCCCGACCGCTTCCACACCATGTGGAAGGACGCGCGCGTTGTGGAGGCCAGCGGTACGGACGCCATCTATAGGGCGCGGCGGGAGTTTCGTGATAGGTTGAGAGAGTTGGTCTGGGACGCTGTGAGTACATCCTCCCTGTCTCTTCCGCTCTCACTGACAATCAACAGCTTACAGTTCTCGACCGCGTCAGCGGCGGTGCCAGTATCCTCGTCCATTCCCCCGGCACAGTTGAGCCAGGCCAACGCCGTGAGCTCCCGTTCTTGAAGCTCGACGTTTACGTCCCCCCTTTCATCCTTCATGAGAACTTCCTTGTCGACCGACCACTTGCCTCGATCGTCCAGACATTCGCCGAGGAGGTAGCGCTTCCAGCTGCGCAGCGCTGGGCGCGCGCGTCCGAGGCTCTCGGGTTTGATCTCAAGAAGGAGGTGCCGGTCGTTGAACCGCCCTCTAATCTCCCGTTCATGCCCGCGCCCCAACGTCGCAACACCTTATACAGATGCCGTGGGCGGCGTGTCGGTGAGCTTGAGGCCATGCTCGCCCAGGCTTCCGACGATGCTAGTCGAAGAGACCGTGATGGGCCCGGTCGTCGTGACGGCCATGCAAGCCGCTCCAGCGCTACTGCGCGCGACGACGACGACAACGTCGACTCTCTGCGCGCCACCATCGCCCGTTTAGAGGTACTCCTTCAAGAGAAGCACGACGAGATCGTCGTTTTGGGCGACATCATCGACGACCGCGAGGGCGACGTCCTCCGTCTCGAAGATGATCTTGAGGCGCGTGAGATCGACATCGCCCGCCTCGAGGAGGAAGTCGAGGCCTTGCAGCGAGGTGAGCACACGATCATGATTGCATGATCATGCTTTGAAGCTGACACACCATAGCTCCTCCCGTTCTTGTTCCCCAGCCAATCCGCGCTCAGCGCCCTGCGCCTGAGCCGATGCCGACGCCGACACCGACACCGACACCATCACGCTCGGCTTGCTCACCTGTGCAGCCTGATCGTCTCCCCGCCGCCGCCCCTCCTTATGTCGCTGTCCCCATCGCTGTCTCCACTACGTCGATGTCGTTGTCCAGGAGCTGTGCATCTAGGTCCACCGCCGCCTCCAGTCCTCTGCCCTCGCCCTCGCCCTCGCACCTCCGATCGCCGGGCAAAATGGATAGGGCCATGCCTGCAACTATCTGGCAATCACCCGCCCTCGTCGTCACAACGTCCACGAGCGCCATCCGGGCGCCGACATCCACGCGACCGGCGACACTTACGCGGTTTGACTTTATCGGCCCCCGCTCGCAGGTGGTCGTCGCGGCTCATCGCCTCCCGTCCACCCTGCATCGTTCACTCCGCGACCTCGTCTTGAACCAGCCCCAGTCCCTTTGGTATAGTCTGTTGACTGGGCAGATGTCGCTCTCACAGGAGGTCGCCCTGGAGTTAATCAGGGCCTTGGAGGAGGATGTCCCTAGTGGCTGAGGGACAAGTCGGAGTTGGTCGCGTAGTTATGCTTTTGCGTAGTCTTGTGCCCTGTAATTTTTTTCACAATATCACCTCGCTTCGGAACATCACAACTGGATGATGGCGCGGTCGTACAATATGGAAGGTGTGCACTCCAGCCCATTTAACCACCCTCCTTGAAATCTCCCTCGCTGTCAAAGATGGCCGGCGTTGACGTCGTCTATTCTGACGGTTCGCAAAACGTTCTGCGGCCCATCGAGCCCAAGGAGCGCCGTCCTGTACCCTCTCTCACCCAGGAGCAGCGCAAGAAGGCCGCAGCAGAACAGCAAGCACGCCAAGAAGGCATTGAGAAGAGGCTGGATGGCTTACACTCGGGAGGAGGCGAAGGGACTGATATCGACTGGTGTGCCAGAGGGACACCCAGGTATGTGCCAGAGGGACACCCAGGTATAGGAATAGGGGCGCGCAATGGGTAACCTGTACCCGTATATGGAAGGAGGAGCGCCCGGAGGTTTGTATGACTGCCGTATATGGTAGTCGACGGGGCGGGGGCGGCGGACGCTACGAAACGCCCGGATAATGTCCGGAAGGGGAAAGCAGGCCGATACCGCATGGGGCGATTGATGGGAGGGGCAGAGATCTAGCCGAGGGAGGCGGTTGATGGAGGAGGAGGAGGAGGCGCGGGGAGGGCGGGAGGCCACGTGTGGCGGAACGGAGGGGCGGGAGCGATTCCGATGGGCGGGATATTGATGGCGGAGGCAGGATATCGATGGGAGGGGCGGGACGAGCGCGAGGTCGGAGGGGATCGGGAGCAACGGAGCGCAGTGGAAACGGGCCAGATTAGGCCGATCATGCACGTGAGATGCGCGGTCTAATTAGACCGGATCAGGTTAGGATGGCAGGCTTCTTCAAGGCGGCCGCTTCCTGAGCGAGAGCACCAGGACGAAGCTCTGAACGTAGCTACAATGATCCTTGTCACGTCGGTATGGTTGTAGGGACACTCACTGGAGGAATGACAGGTTTCGTTGAGGTCATGCCATCCTCAGCTCTCCGTAGCAGGTTCTCCATATGCGGTCCGGGAATCTCGCCTTCTCGCAGCGGCTCAAGTCACCTGCATATCTCAGCCGGTAGGTGCTTGCTCGTAAGCGGTAGATATAGGGACTGCAGATGAGGACAGGTCTTGAGAGCGGGACTCCATGAGTCAAGTGAGTAGTGTAAGTATCAAGAAGTAGTCGAAGCTATCGCTATCGCTTGAGGAAGGCTAATCTGAGATCTCGTAACAGAGCCGGTCGGAGTCAACAGCGGAGAGACAAGGACGACCCTTGCCCGTTTTTCGCCCGTATGTCGCTGTATGTCGCACTTCGTGCGCTCCCCGGGTTCGTGCACCAGGAGTGCATGCTCGACAGAGACCGGGTCAACGGGAGGGGGAGATCCAGGCGGAGGCGAAGGATTCGGGACCAGGAGGAGCAGGAGCAGGTCAGTCTTATTCTCGGGTGGGGAAGATGATTACATCGCTCGTACGCTTTGTACATGTCGTTTAGTCACGGTATTGAATACATCTACCTTCCCCCGCTATTATGCCCTCCCTCCGTCTCCGAGCTCCCGGAAAGCGGGTTCGAGCCTCTGCCGGCGATGGCCATGGCAGGATTCCGGCGTGTCCGCGGCGTTGTGATGACTGATGGGTTAGCAGGTTTCTGGCCGACTCCTGCGACATGACGCGCATCCCATTCAACGCAGCGGCGTCCAGCAGGTCCGAGTCGGCCGTTGTGCGAGAGCGGCCGCCAGAAGCGTAGTGATTGCCTGCACGAACATTTCATAAGGTCAGCATTGCGACTACCGTCGCACGCGCCGCAGGTGACGGGGACGGCCATAAGCTGGCATCATTGAGAAGCACGAGCGAAATCCCTCCGTCAGCATGTACCGTGCATTTGCCTGCCAGGAAGGGAATAGCGGTCATCGGCGAGCGCGGCGGACAGCTATAAAGCCGACGTCTCGCGGCCGTGCCAGAAGAGGCAACGGAGACGCGCAAGAATAGATGTGTCGCAATGCACCTCAGCTGCCATCGAGCTTGGGAGTCCGTGCTGCAAGAGGAGGTCGTCGGCGCAGTAGGAATAGGGCAGCAGGACTATGGACTAACGATGTCCTTCACGAACCGCGCGAAGCGAAGGGTTAGCAGAGTTCCACCTAGCTCCGACCTTCACGGCTTCCAGCCTGTATGTGACGAACACGGCAGCACGAAGCTTCCAATTCGCCTGCTGAGGAGTCAGAAGGTCAGCATCACAATTCGTGCCACCGCCGGCAGCCGCGAAAAGATAGCGGAGAGCCGCTGTGTAGGTACCTGGCGTGGACGGCGGATTTCATGCTAGCGTCGTCGAAGGTGCAATGGATTGCTTTCTTCCAGCATGCTTCAGGTGGTAGGCCTCCTGATTACATGCCGGAAAGGACGAGCAGTGAGCACAGTGCATACGCCTCGCCGTTGCGCTAAAAGAGGTAACCGAGACGCGCAAGAAGCACATACCTCCGTACTTCGCCATGCCGGCACGGTCTTAGAGTGCGTCCGAGCTATATCCTGGCAAACGCATCGCCTGAGTGTCCATACTTCAAGAAGAGGTCGTCAGAGCATCAGGGAGGAAGTAGCAGGACGATCAACTTACAGCGGCGGCCAGGGCAAGACGCCAGAAAATAGCGTGTGGTTCTCTGCGCCAGCGGTATGGTCAGAGCCGTCGTTAGCTGTCGTCCGACGACAAAGACACCTACAAAGTGTTCGAGTAGCGATATGGTTCTAAACAGAGCTCGACCTAGATAATCGCTTGATAGCGATTTCCCCAGGTCCGCTGCACGAACTATCGACATACAGCACGACACGAGATGCTGATAGCCGTTTCAGGAATGGGCGCTTGCCAAGGGCGGGCGAGATGTCGAAGCTTTGCATTTTGTTTGCATCGGCGTCGCCCTTCTGGCTGCTTCCACCATCATTCTGCGCAACTCCGCCCCAGATCTGGTGTCCGCCATTCGTCTCCGCCCACCCGTCGTGCCGCTCATCGCCGCCGCCGCTATCGAACATGATGCCGGGCTCGTGCTTCAATGTTTGCGAGGTACGTCGCCGTCGTGAGGCCCTGCCGCACTGTATGCGCTCCCTATCAATCCGGGAACAACATGGAGCCTGATCAGAAGGTCAGCTGACACTTCGAACCACAGCAAAGGTACGTACGCGTTGCCATGTTCTCGTGCTCGTGTTCTTGCTCCTCTCGAGGCCGACGGCTGCCCGTGCTCAATCTCCCCTCTCTGCTGGACGTAGACGATGGCTTGCGCATCTAAGGAAGTGAGCTGGAGACGACGACGGTCGCGCCGGGCTAGGAAAATTCGCCGAAAGGTAAGCACCGTGCCACAGGTATGTCGAGATATGCGTGCTGACCTGGGCCATTTGCCTGGAAATCGCCAGGATGGGCGTGTTCCTCTCGCTCCCTGGCCTTCCGTGCTTGCGTTGTGGTCGCTGCTGAGCAAAGTGAGTCGACGCGCTGTCAGGTACCCGCGACGCGTGACGTCATACCTCTCGAACAGGTAAGTCGCGCGAGCCGCGCAGACGCTGGCAGCTCTTCTCGGTCGTCGAACGCACGGCGGACTGCCTTTACGCGAGCTCCCGCCATACGAGCGGGTCTTCTGGATACCTATAGCGGTGACACGACCAACGTAATTCCTCCTCGGAGTCAATGCTCATGTACGTACCAGGTTGCGCACTTCTCGTTGCGCATGTGCCGCGACGCCGTCACGGCAGTGTGCTGTAAGTACTATAATCTGCTCAGACGCACCCGTCAACCTCACGACTCGTCACGGAGAACAGGTGTGAGATACGTACCTCGCGCCGCTTGTTCAAGGCCCGGCGGCGCGGCATAGGTATCTGACATATCCATGGTCCTGCCCGCCCCGGACTGACGATCCAGACGAACGAGTATTCACCGATGGGGCGTCTCGTATGACATGAGACATGTGTCGCCTCGCGGGGCTGGGGCAGATATCGACCGTGACTCGCTGCTCCAGCCGGCCGGCCAGCCAGGTGGGGAGGTGCAAGAATTCGACGCGCCAAAGGCGAAAACGCCCCGCCAGCAGCGCGGACCGGCCAAGCGCGAGGGCTGCTCACAGCTCCGACTCATCACATGTCGTTACTGACGACGCGCGAGCGCGGGCATGGCGACTGGTGTGATGGGAATGCGAGCGGTTCGATCTGTGAGCGGGAGAAGGGCGGAGGGGAGTATGAAGGATACCGAGCCGGGATGACGTATGTACCGCTACTACAGCCTTCCAAGGCGTATTTAAAGTCTGGTGTCTCGTGCAGATGTGCACGGTGCACGGCGCGATGGCGAGGCAGGCGGGCGTGTTCTCGCGCGCCGGACTGATGCGTCAAGGCGGAAATATTGGAGAAGGTGTGCTCGCTGCACGGCCGCAAGTGTGTCGAACACGCTCGCTTCGAAGCGGAGCGCAGGGACTGTCGAGTGAAGAGAGTACGTAGTATTGAGATGCCAGTACGATGGGCTATATGAATGATAACGTATGCTTACCGGGACCATCCGTGTGTGCTTTGTGCGAGATCATCAGCTACGAGCCTGCGAGTTTGCGGGAGTTGTCCCAGTGAGTCGAGTCGGACGAAAAGAACGGGCAGACTTACAAGGAGCCCCGCCTCGGTCTCGGTAGGTTGCGAGACTCCGGAGACCGTTCGTCTTTCATGACTCGCCCACGCGTCGTGTGCCGGATACGCATAGTCGTGGTCTGGATGTGAACGATGTCAGTGCTGTCTCTGTGAGAGAGTTACACAGACAGAACACACCTGGGGCGGTATGTGCTCGACCATCGTCAAGTCGTGGTTTGCCTCTGTCGAGACCAGGACGTCAGCAAGGGAGACGGTATCTTGCGTGGAGCTCCAGTAGCGTACCGTGTGATGGCCAGACGACACGCTGCGGGAACTCTTGCAGCGAGTCCGAACGTATTTGGCAGGACATGACTTGCGGCCTACAGTGAGGCAGGCAACGTCGCGTTGAGTTAGCACTTGTACAAATAGATGCTGAAAGGACACGAAGAGCTCATCGATCTACCTCGGTCGTTTATGTCCAGCATGTCTGGAACAAGATCTGCGAGACGCTAGTCAATGACAGGTCATGAGAGTATGAGTGATAGAAGTCAGAGCGTACGCATGAAGTCGATGTGGTGACGTGTTCTATGCGACCCGAACTTTGAAGAGTAGTTGGGACACTCCGAGCCCGAGACCGAGCCTTCGAGTAAGACCTCAGAGCATATCACGGTTTGATTATTGTCAAGGTAAATCTCAGTATGCGAAGCTGCGAGGTGCTGGGTTGAGAGATCGAGAACGATCGGTGGCAGTGGTCTCACGGCGGCGGCGGAGCAAGCTGCAGGAGCACCTAGGAGCACCCAGCAAGACTCACAGGATTTTGGACCTGACTCGGGCGCCTTGCCGCTTCGGGAACTTATGAACAATAATAACAACCGTCTCCCCACACCTTACTACTACATTGTCATGTGTGTGCCCCCACGCTGCCCTCCGCGACCCTACACGCCCGGAAGAATTCATGTCTGGTGGCTGCGAGAACTACGGGACTCAGAACGGACCGCTCCTGACACCTGTCCTTCTGGCGCGGTTAACATGCTCCAGGGGTCGGGACGGTCGCTCGCGGCTCGCCGGCGAACCTGACTTCATGTTCGGGCGAGGACGGTTGGACCGGGACGGGATGTAACATCGGCCAAACCAAAGGCGTGCGAGCTTCTCCAGTGTTGCAGGAACTGCGGAACCGCTCGACGGCGTGGACATTGGGCAGAACAACACCCTCGTCCTGCAATGCGAACGCGAGGGTGTATGCGGCTGGCGAGATGAGCTGTGAAGTCCAGGTGAGTTCTCTTTGTTCAGTCATGGTCGTTTCCGCGCCAGTCTCCAAGGCCGTCGCGGTCCGAGCTGCATGTCTACGGGTCGCGACGGCTATGCCTCAGTTGTCAGTTGTGGCCGTAGTGCATTGTTATATGGGGGCCCGGCTGGCCGAGCGGTTCCTCGTTGTGGCCTCGGACCTCTTCAACATCTTTCATACACCCCTGACCTCTGGACTCTCAGTCCATTTTATCATGTCATGCATAGAAGGCTCATATAATTCTCAGAATGTGTCCACGCTTCAAACGCTGTTTCCAGGGGCCTCCACGTTGACCATTCTGCGAAATCTCAACGCGTCCTTCACGCTTCTTCCCAATATCACGCATTTGGCAGCAGCGGCTCCGCCCACGCCCAGCGTTACTACGAGAGCGTGGAGCAGTCATACTATACGGCGGAGTCATGTCAGCAGGACCTCGGCTCGGGCGACGGCAGCGTGGACTGGAGCTGCATAAACTAGGGTGCACTTGTCGCCCTGGGACGACATTCTACGGACTTTTCGCGTCGCCGAACCTCAGAGGACTCATCAACACTCAGCGGCACACTTGGCATATCCTGCGACCCCTCATCGTCCGACCGCACCGCGACGTGCGCGTTCAAACAGGACACAATTAAGTGTTCGGTTCCTCCGGCCTCTCGCTAAGCGGATGTACGTTCGGCGGGTGCGTCGCGCAGAACGTCACCGACACCTGGTCGGACAACTCAACAAGTCGACCCTCACTCATATTAGCGGTGGCGTCATCGCCCGTCTGACCATCGTAGGCGGTCTCATTGGTGTTGCGCTCCTGTTTCTCCTGCTAGGTTGGACTTCCAGCGCCGCGCACGCAAGCAAGGTGCGGCCGGGCTGAAGTCGTCGGGTGGCGCGATCGCATGGATGGACATGAGCTACTTCTCCACGACACCCACCTCAGGATCATCTCTGCGCCGGAGTATCAAGGGCAGTACAGACAACCAGAAGGCCATTCTGGACAACGTCAGTGGCCGTGTCGTGCCCGGCGAGATGATGGCCATCCTCGGTCCCAGTGGTGCAGGCAAGACAACGCTCATCGACATCCTCGCCCAGAAGCGCAAATCAGGGCATATCATGATTTGCGTCACACTCACTACTAGCGGTGCCAGTGCGCATCCTCGCGTTGGCTTCGTATTCCAGCAGGACGTCCTTCCCCGTACGCTCACGGTGCGTGAGGCCCTCCCTGCTCTCCCCCCCGCGCCTGCGCCATCCCGAGGCCGTGCCGGACTCCGAGAAGGGAGCGCGCGTCGACGACGATCTGGATCGCCTTGGGATCTCACACCTGCGCGATGTTAGGATCGGCGATGGGGAGAAGTGTGGGGTCAGTGGTGGGGGGAGAGGGGCTAGAACTCGTCGCGCGGTCGGACGTCTTGATACTCGACAAGCCAACCTCGGGCTTTCAGCGTCGGAGGTCGCCAAGAGCTCCACTCGCTCGCGCCCTACCCAGACAATCAGACAGCTGCCGTTGCAGGAGCGCGCGGTGGTCGTGTAGCTAGCAGCGAATATGCGCTTGCTCACTCTCAGCGCTCAGGTTCATCGTCTCTACTTGCCTCGCCCGTCATTGATTTTATCCCAATTTTCTCCCAAGTACGTTGTATTAATCAAATTTTTGTCTAGGCAAATCCTACTGACAAGCCCAGAAGACGCGGGTGCCCGTCTGCGGCGCATCACTGCATACATAGTCGGAGAGAAGAGCGGGCGAAGAGTCATCGCGGCCAAGTGACAAGGTACACGCTCATGGATGTGGGATGAGTTGCCCCATTGCTCGCTCCTCGGACGCTGACGGCGGTGGCTAGAATTATGGTTGGTCGCCTGGCATATGTATACTTGCTTGGTGGCTCGTGTTAAGTCGATGACTGCCAACACGAGCCCCTCAGTGTTGACCTTACATGTACAGTGCACGTAACTCGTCCAGTCGCTGGCTTTTCCAAGGCTGCGCCGTCATCAGAGAGGTTCTCACCTACTGTACAACCGTGAGTAGGCAACTATGTTTAGTCGTTCTATATTTCACATGATGATATCGGCGCAAGATGAGAGACCGCGAAGAGTAATCATGGCAACACGCTCTGCAAGAGTCGCCAATGTCACAGCATCCCTGATTCCTGGCAGTCTCACTCTGGACCCTGAATCCAAACTCGACGATGCATTCCATGCTTTTCAGTACACGCCCCCGCAGCTGGCTCGCGCTTATTGCGCTCAACTAAAATCCTCGACGGATGTGCCCGTCTGAGGTACCTTAAGTCGCGGTCCCTCCCAACTTGCAGCCGTCATCGACTAAGTCCGGGTCCTTGGGCTCAGGCGTGTACATAGTGAAGGTAAAGAAGACTCCTAGGACGCCGGACGCGCTATTCCCCTCAATCGGCAATGCGGAAGGCTCGAAGGCTGTCTACGCCAGCGCTGTGCTAGTCATCGAGGATCTGTAAGACTCGTCACGTCCCCTGCGGACGAGTTCTTCTGAAAGGTACGAGTATTCAAGGTCAATACGCAGACAAGTCTACATCACATCGATGCGACACCATTCGCGCCAATCCGAGGACTCGCGACTTCGCGATTTCCCCGAGACTTCGTCGTATGCTAGATACTACTGATTATGACTCGCCCACAGTAGTGTCAGACATTCCTCGCGCAGACGGCTCAGGCGACTTTCGAAGGCTTCAACAAACTTCTCCGCGACAGCGCCGAACTTAGGTGACGATCGGGGGAGATGGAACATCGCGTTCAAGTCGCCATTCATGGGACACGACCTAGAGTTGCCGGTCCCATAATAGAGCTACTTGCCAGACAAACAAATGTCAATCTTCGAGTGATTGAAGCGTCTCGGCGGACGCAGCCTGGGAAGGCACCTGCATGCTCAACTGCTCGATCGCTCGACCGTCTTTGCCCACTCGAGCCGTCATATCCCGCCTCAACCCCATCGCCGCCAGGGAGCCCATTGCGGACTGCACTGAGTGCTTCAATATCGACGCGCGTTGGATATGGCTTGCTGCGGTTCTTGGAGAGGATATGTCGATGCCAAGAGAGCGCGTGTGCCTTCAAAATCAGGCAAATGGTGCGGTCATATGGCACTCAAACTGGATTCACTGCGGAAGTCTGGGTCAGCAGTCGTCGCAGAGCGCGATCATCGCCCTCATGCGCGATAGCGTCATTGCTTCTTACCGTTCTTCAGTGGGCTTATCACAGGGCAGCCAATGGGGTCAGGTCTGATCGAGAGAGCTCGAGCAGGCAATGGAAGATCCCCCTATATTAGTATTGGCGTATACGGTCGTGGAGAAGAATACAGGTGTCAGGAGCGCCGGACGACGTCAAGGCATCGAACCTCAATTTCCGGATACCCCTCACCACAACCATGGCCATGGAAGCAGTGCGTGCATGTATATAAGGGCACACAGTCTGCCGCTCCCTCTAACACACGTCGCGTTTTTCAAGCATGTCTGGCAATGTTCAGCAACTTCCTGCTCCCCTCGACGACCTGAACAAGGTGCCGAAATTCACGGCGTCCCAGTTAGTCCGTGCTCTCCTCCTCGTTCAAGCAGAGGATTGCCGTGAGTTGTCTCCATCCGTCACTACCTGCCAACCTGCTCATAGGTTACAGAGATCAACGCAGATGACTTCGACCCGCGCGTGTTCTTGTGCGTCGCATGCATGAACAAAGCTATCAGCGGTACGTTTACCTTCCAACGCTCATGTACTCGCTGTATTCGCTGACCGCAGTATGCAGGTCAACGGTGCATGTCATTTGCTTGGCCAGACCCTGAAGCATCCGAGGAGGAACGCTTGATCGCCAATCTCCGGCGTATCATGTTCCCTCATCGTCCCGATCCTCCACCTGCTGCCACCACGTCGACTGCTCCTGCACGCGAAAGCAACTCGGAGTTCGCTACCATCGCGGCGGCCCAGGACAAGCAAGTAACGATCCTCGCCGTCTATGACGACTCCTCCGACGAGGCCATCGACTACTCTTCCCCCCGCGACGAGGGGGAGGAAGTAGTCTTGGGTTAGGGGAAGGCTTCCCTCCCTTACTTCAACACACATCAGCAAAAACCCGAAACGCTCGGGACCGATTGCGCACATGGCAATCGGGTGGGCGCTCGCCAGCGCTTGCAATCGTTCGCAAGCTCAGCGCA
>ML211544.1:0-20827 GCA_004369055.1 Polyporus arcularius HHB13444
AAAAAAGGCAGTTTGTGCATTGGAAACACGCAAACTTACCAGATTTAGAAAGGCCCCTTTCCTTTTCTGTCCGAGATGATTTACTATAGAAGATTCTCACGCATAAAACTACTCTTATCCAGTACCGGCGAGGTATTTACTTAATACCTGGCTGGCTTAGTGGTCGGTTCAATTCATCTGTTGTCCGTTCTGCTCTTCCTCCTGTACCGGTCGCAAGAGCTCCGAATCTTCAGCCAGTTAGCGGATGTTCTTGCAAGATCTCGACGACGACATCCTCATCCAGTTGTTCACATTACTGCCAGTAGAAGCGATCTTGGCACTCAGAAAGGTACGCTTTTCAGCATCTATACACAAACAAGTATTCATGTCGAGTTTTCAGACTTGCAGACACTTCTCGCAAGTCTCCAGGCTGCGTTTTGTGTGGCAGAAAGTGTGCCATGCTCAAGTCATTTCTCAGGGATACCCGTTCCAGTACCGTCGCTTGGCAAATGCAGATGCAGCGGAGCTCGAACAGCTTGTACTCCATGCTCTCCGGCTGAGCTCCTTCTGGTCCAGTCCCCCGGTGGCACCCTCCCGCTCCGTGGACTTCCAGGCGAGCATGGGTACCGGTGTATCCCATGTGCGCATGCTACCCGGCCGTGGAGGCCGATATCTCTTGACGGTGTACAAGGGCATCTGGTCCATGATCTCGTGCTGGGACCTCGGCTCGGTTCCCTCTCCGTCGACACCCAGCGCGCCCACAAAGGTCGCAGACTGGTGTCCTCGGAACACCATCTTCTCCGGTTTCGTCGTCAACTCCGAGCCGGAGTCCGAAGCGACGCTCGCAGTCGCTGTGCAGCACGGAGGGTTGGTCTGATGTCGCAGACGCACGATACATCCTGCTGAGACAACTTGCAGCGGGACACAAATCATCCAGATCCTGTCCATCTTCAGCGGAGGTGGCGAGGCACCATCCTTTCAGTTGGTGTGCAACATAAAAACTGGGTTTCGCCCCGTCGCCCTGCAGGGCGACTTGATCGCATTCAGCGACGACGGCTCGGAGACAATGGTCATGAACTGGCGCAAGAACACCGTTGCGCTCCTGAAGGGCTCTCAGCGTCCAGTGGACGAACGCTTCCAGGTGCGTTCGCTCCCTCGTCAACCCGCGCAGTGCGCTGACGGCCTCCCTGCAGTACAATCGATGTCTGCAGATACTCTTTGCACACCGCAGTATCCTGGTCGTTCGTGCGCGCTCCGTGGAGCTTTTCCCCGAACCCGAGCTGCGGCCAGCCGATGGAGAGTACACCACTTATTCTCCCATTGGGTTCCACACGTTCGGCTGGATAGATGGCGTCTCGATTGCTCCGCAGAGCGGCACGATCGTGGACGCGAACGACGTCGTGCAATCGTCGGGACACGAGCCCCTCTCCATCCTCCTCCGCGCAGAGAGCGATGATCCCTGGGCGTCGGACGTCCACACTCTCGAACAGTTCGTCCTCCACCCGAACCCTGCGTTTGGCGCCCCAGGGAACCTCCCGAGCGCCGAAAACACCGAGTCTGTCCCGCCTTACCTCTTTCCCCCTGTGCGAGCCGAACAGACGTCTCCGACAGTGCGCGGCTTCCTCCGGTGTCGCGACATCGTCCTCGGTCCGTGCGGCACTGCCCTCTGGATCCAGCCTCGCGCGGCCCGCACGGCGCACCTCACAGGCTACGACGTGCACTCATCCACTACGCAGGTCTGGGACGCGCTGAACCCGGACCACCAGCACCCGGACGACCTCCCACTCAACCCAGGCGATCCGTCTTCTGCGTTGGATCGCAGTCGAGCGGCGGAGTCGCTGTGTGCGACCGTCTTCGAAGGACCGCTGCAGAGGCACCACTCGGATTTGCGGTCGACTGCGAGGACGCTGTGGGTGCAGACGAAGGATAATTGTAATTGGACGACGTTCGACTACGACGAGGAGACGGGGAGGGTGGTCCTTGGGTCGAGCGATGGTAGCGTCACGGTGTTGGATCTTGCATGACTTGACACATCATGTATGTACTCGCTCGTCATCGAACTCCCGAGTCGTTCACGTAGCGCCTCCGACTCGCCTCCCACTCATAGATGCAGATAGAAGAACCTCATTTAGGTACGATAGGTAAAAGAAACGCGTAAAAGTAGCCATAACTTAAGTACTGGCACGTATCACCAGATGCCAGAGCCTCACGGAGCGGATCCTTCCTGGAGGCTGTGGCGAGTCAAGTCTTCGTCATTCTCTACAGACTTCAGATCTCAGAGGCTACAATGTGCACGACAAGCTCCAGTATAGGGCACGGTTACAACTATTCCCAATTCGCCTCCCTTCCTGCACACATCCACGCACGAAGGCGAGGACCCCGTTTGACTTCGTCAACGCTCGCGAAGCACAAGCCAACCATCGTCTGCATCAAGTCCTTATCCCTCCAATCCATAGGCTCACCGAAGACCAGAGTGTTCGTGTCCAACTTCACGAAGAACATCATGGACGATCCGTTGGTCACGAATCCCCAGTTGCATTGGAAGAAATACATCTCGCCCCAGATCTGACACTGCGTCAGTGCGTGCGTCCGAGGATCATTCGCGAAGAATGGCCTACCTGGAACACGATCTTCCTGGGCTTAGTATTCGGGATCCACGGTAGGAAATCTCCGGTCCCCGCCTTCGCTGTCTTTGATGAAAGGATATTCTTCAGATCTCTATCTTCATATGACCAGGAGGTCTTCACTTCGCCACACAGATTATAGCCGTGACGCACTGCGCCTCGGGCAGGCTGAGTACTGAGGCCCGGGTTGACGGTTCTGAGCAGCGCGTTCCCCATGAACAACAGAAAATCGGGGAAGCCAGCCTGTGCGTTTCCTCCACGCTGGCCATGGGTAGCGTGGGTCGGCCTGCCAAATTGGGGTGCGAAGTGGAGAGTCCCCGGCGGATTCGCCCCCAGCTGAGCCACCTGCTCATCTCCAACGATCGGAGGCTGGGCCTTCACATCTGGAGCGAGGAAATTGCCAGTGTTGAGGTCAACCGAAATGGAAGGGCGATATCGTGTCTATCGGCGTGATGAGTATTTGTCAGACAGATATGTATAGATACTAACGCGACAACAACCGCGTACATACTCTTAAGATGAGTTCGATGGGTGTGAACAGCTGCCGCTCCACCTCATCTTGCACGGCAGGTTCGCTATGTACAAGTGCAGGCGGCCGGTTTCGGTGGAATATGAACCAGCCTGCGAGGCCGCTCATCGCCTGGTACAGAGTGTGTGCGTCCCGCGGGTACTCGTGGCTAGTGGCGGGGGGCCCTGCCGTGGTCAGGCCTCGATTCCCGCCAGGCCACGCAGTGCCATAGACATCTTCGTATAGATCCAATTCTTCTTGAGTGAGGTTGCCATGGGGCACGACGCCCGCACCAGGGTCAGTATAGAGGCGGAGGCGTCGGTTGAGATCCTTGCATCTCATGACAACTCTCAACCGTGCGCCGACCGGGATGTCCATGATCTCGGCGGCGATGTTCGTAATGCTCGCCGGCTTCGTACTTTCGAAGGGGTGCCGCGTGAGTGCGGTGAGCCTGGTCTCAGTGAGCGTCGGTGTCGCATTTGCTATGCCATATGTGAAGGGCAACATGGCGCCCGGTGGCAGACCAGGAGGTGGATTGGTCGCTAAGATAGCTTGGAAGAGCTGGTGGGGCAGATAGAGAGGGAAGTGTTGCTGAGGTTGAGCCATAGTCTTGGTGATAGTCGACGGGAGCGTACGAAGAGGGGCGAGTGTGCACCTACCGGCTCGTAGTCTGCTCAGTGCTGGCTTTATGCGGGTCCAGGGTGCTCGGGCTCATGCCAAACTGTCCGAGACGTGAAGCAAAATGGTAAGAACCAAAAATGATCGATGATGGATATCGCCTCGATGATAACTTGAACATAGTCACCTACCCATTATGGACGGCAACGGGCAAGTGAAGACGGCTGCGGAGACTCGGATCCGGAGACTCACGACCTAGCTAACGGAATGATGTTGGAGAGTGGCAGGACAAGCAGGATAACTCAATGAGATCCCAATTGGATGCCGACCGTTCCCAAGACCGCGCGATAGTTCGCCACGTACATAGAAACCGTCTTCCATCCTCGAGTCAGGAAAATTTGGCTACAAGTTCCGATGGCTGGGCAGGGACGACACTTACCATGCTGGAGTCACAGTAGCGGCGTAAGGCTGAAGGCGGTGCTACGGCCTACGATAGTGCGGCCGTGCCACCCAGGTATAGCATGTAGTGGACCTAACGCCCATCTGTCCGGGCCAGTGAACCAACGTATCCCAAGCAGGTTGATGGAATCATTTGTCGGCACAGCTTGCAGGAAATCCGGACATCGGAGTGAGAGCTGAGGAACCTCCGAGTCGTCTTGTCCCTCCGGCCGAAGCACGGCCCGGGGGCCGGTAAGTAAGTACTACAGTTTCCCAGATTCATGCCTAATGAAGTGACGGCATGGAAGAGACGGTTGACATGCAGGGGATGTAGGCAATGTCTGCATGTCAGTCTTCAGATGGGTGGACGAAAGTGAGGACGCCGGAGGAGGAGGGTTTCCAGAGGAGGGAAGAGGACGTTCAAACGTTCAAGCACGCGTCACGACATTCGTAAACCTTCCTCGCCAGGCTGAAGCGCGC
The DNA here is from genome assembly GCA_004369055.1 of Polyporus arcularius HHB13444. NCBI lineage: Eukaryota > Fungi > Basidiomycota > Agaricomycetes > Polyporales > Polyporaceae > Polyporus > Polyporus arcularius. The sequence goes on from ML211544.1 coordinate 4,648, forward strand.
TCTCACCCGTACCCGATGGCGACGGTTCGGAAGCTCTGACCATCATGATCTCACGTCTCCTCCCATAGGTGGCTATGTGGGGCGCGCTGGCAAAGCGACCGGTGGCCAGAGACCTCGTACTACTACACGTCATCGATATCGCCGCCGCGCCAAGCAGCAAGTTGTCTGCGTCGAATTCTACAAGTTTCGAGCTTTAAGTTGACACGGAAATGGACCCAGCGCATTACGCGAGTCGGGCGAATTCGAGCTTACGTCCTCTGTGGCCCGTCACTATATAGCCAACCATACATCTCGACCACGGCTTCGACTCAAAGTATCCGACATGTACATTGAGAAACGTTCTATACAATCATAGCACATAGGCCTCAATGCTCATCCATGTCGTCGTCCGAGTCCGACTCATCGATGTCCACCAGCATAGGCGCGTCCGGGCCAGCATGCCAGTCCACGACTGCTCCGTCACAGAGGTACTCCCTCAAGCCCGGACGGACTGTTTCGTCAATACTGGCGAAGCACATGCCAGCCAGCGTCTGAAGTGCACGGGAGCTGTTCCAAGCCATGACGGGTCCTACAACCAGCATATTCGGGGCAAGCTTGACGCAGATCACGAGTAAGGATCCGTTGGTTACGAAACCCCAGTTGCACTTGAAGAAATGGAGCTCTCCCCATGCCTAGATAAACCGTCGTTAACGACTTGTCGTCTCGTATGGGCAACATATATACGTACCTGCACGATCATATGGGCAGCGAGCGCGTCTGACGACCAGAGGAACCGCCCGGGATCATCCGCTTCCATTCCTGCAGCAACCCAGGGAGAACACATCTCTCGGAAAACATGATCGGAGTAGTTCCAGAAGGCCTTTTCCTCCGTCAATGCCGCGCGATCACGGGTCTGACTGGTCGGGCTCTGGGGGTCGCGTTGGAATCCGGTGAGTATATGATCAGGGTATCCCGCAGCGTTCGCAGCAGGTTGACTGTGCATTGCGTACGTCGCTCGACCGAAGCGAGGGAACACGAACTCCCTCGAGTTCGCCGCCAGGTGTTCTGCCCGCTTTTCGCCATAGCGAATCTAACAGGTTCCGTCAGACTAACGCAGTCACGACTGATGGACAACGTGACGTACCTGCAGCATGAGCGACAGAGGGTCGATAACCTGCGTTGCTACCTGACTCTGAACGGCGGGCTCTGACTGCACGAGCTGAGGACCGCGAGCATGGTGCAGCATCCGCCACCCAGCGAGAGCAAGCATAGCACTCTCCTGCTGAGTGGCAGACGGGAAGGGAAGCACCTTTCCCGGCAGAGCTGGTCCTCCGGTCGTCAGGCCGACTCCGAGTGCCTCGTGTGAGGCCCCATAGATGTCTTGAAATATTCCGTGCTGCGCCTGAGCTTCCGGAGGAACGCCATCGCCGTGGGTGTCCGCGTAGGCAAACAGCCTGTCGTTCAGGTCTGGGCATCTCTTGAGATAATGCAATTCTTCTGCGTCTCTGAGTAGGGTGACGACGGTGCCGGAAGGTTCGGTACGACTGCGAGCGTTGGTATTGTGACCGTGGTGACGGACGATAGGCGTAAACCTAGTCTCCCGTGGGAAAGGTATAGGAGCATTGAACCGGACTTCGACCGTAGGATCCGAGGGCTTCGGTGGTCCTCTCTGTCCAGGCAGCGGGAAGAGCGAGTGAGGGAGGTAGAGGCGTTCGAGGCCAGCAGGTCCGGGCATCTTGCGGGGGGAGGGTGTTGTTGTACGCCATCGAAGAGAGCTGTCCATTATATGCGTGGCGCGACCGGAGTGCGAAAAGAGTCTTGGGCAACGATTGCAAAATTACATATCTTAATACTCCCTGAGCCTAGCCTCACGTTGAACATACGGGCGAGTGTGGAATCGGCATGTTGCCATCTGCAGGACACGTCATGCATATGAGTTTCAGGTGGCGGCCTGGAGAGAAAGTCACGGACCCGCTGCCACGCCCATCACAGGCATCTGCATCGGGATATCCCATATGCACCATCATACATTTGAGCACATATGGCAAGTCGTCGGGTCTCAAGACATACTCCGACGTCTTATCAGGAGATGTGAAGATTGCCATAAGAATGTCGAAGAGGACAGGACAGGAAAGAGGACGACCTGGCGAGCCTGTGCACGGAACGCGCGCGAGTATACCTTTCGAGGCAGCTCTTTGTTCTAAAATGAGTAAGAATAGCCCTTCGAGTCTGTCGCCACATACCCGAAAACGTGTGCTGCTCCTCTCCAGCCTCTGCGAATGATCCGGCATAAGCAAAAAATGCACGCCAAGCCCATGGACAAGTACGTACTGCGTGTCCCGATCGGCACTGGAGCGTTCTTCCGACTGGGAGTGTCCGCTGCTGCAGGACGGCATCGTGCTACTAGTAAGAGCCCTTGCAATGCTTGCCTTCTAGCGTCTTTCAAAGTAACCACGTGCCACACGCCTATATAACGTGCCCTCTAAGCGAGCGTTGATGTTCAAGTTGCATCTGAGTCCCATCCGTCTCCGAGTCACTGCAAGTCGCCTTCCACCTCTGCCCTGATGACTTCCGCTCAAGCAGACGCCTGCCCGCCGCCATTGGTGCGTAGGCTCTCCGGCTGGAAGTATGCGGCTCTTTTCTGACCCTTAGATGTTAAGGCGCGGAACTGCGTAACCGTCATTCGCGTCGACGGTCTCGCTGTTGACCATGACGGCAGGACTGTCGCGCTCGACCTGCAGCGTCACAGCCCCGGAGAAGTGAGGCAGAAGCATCACGGCAACGTGCCGGCTGGATATGTCGGCCCTTACTTTGTACCCGAGATGCCCAAGGTGAACCTACCTATCCCTCCCCGTCCTGATCAACCACGTGTCAAACTGCATCTGCATCTGGGCGACATGATCTCGTTCAACGAACGCCACGCGGTTTACAATGTCAGGGTCACTAGAGCCGACCCGCCTGCCTTCTACATTCCGCCGCTGGTCATCAAAGTCGCTCAGACTGACGAGGCGGGACGCCTCCTACCGAAGGAGGCTGCCATGTACGAACACATCAGAAAGCTTCAAGGTGTTGTGGCCCCAAGGTTCTATGGGTACTTCCACGCGAAGAATCGGAGCTCCGAATGGACTCGCATTTCTCCTCGCGGCTCGACATCGGACACCGACGAGTTGGATGCCGATGAAGGGTCCCCGTTTCTCGACGATGAAGAGGAGCCAGAGCCAGCGCCAGAGGGACCTCCCGCCTGCACGAGGATGGACATCTTGCTCCTCGAGAAGGTCGGCGAGCACCTCCCTCACGGCGAGCAGATGTCCACTCAAGACATGTACGTCCCCCCCTCTGGCAAGTCATCGCACCACTGAAACGACCAATCCGACTTTGCAGATTTGACTTGAGAGACATGTATCACGATCTCTCCAGGATGCACGTCGACCATTTCGACTACCATGCGGCGAATGTGACCTACGCACCGTTGTCCCCTCCGGGTTTACCGGGAAAACGGTCGCCTTATCACAAGCGTGTTTATGGGCTGCGACTCATCGATTTCGAAGGGGCGCAGCTCACAACCAGGACGCCCATGCATCAAAGGAAGCTCGTTCAGGAGCATCTTCCCGGCCTTCTCTCAGATATCATGGCGCTTTGAATCGGAGTCGAGATGTCGTCTCGTCATATATAGTTGATTTGTGTGACTGTACTCGTGGTATGGGCGCAGACCGTGTGCCACTCACCGAGCATATACCATTGTTGTCCTGTTGAGCTCATAGCCAGCTCATCGATCATGAAGCCGCCAACGTGCACGCCGCCGAGCTTCGACGCTCACCTGAGATAATGATAGGCGGAAAGGAGGCTTGCCAAGTAGGCAGCCCGCGGCCGTCGGACGCCCAACGGGCCACCGCATCATCATGGGCCGTACATAGTCATCGTGATACAGAGAGCGCTCTGACAGAAGTGATCGAAAGCCGGGCATACCACAAAGACGTGGTGCGCAGTCTCGACAGCAGCACATCCAGCTTGACACCAGGGAGAGCAGTCGCCACAGCGTGAATATCCGCGTGAAAGCAGTGTCGAGCTGGCTTGAACGGGAGTACAGTTGGACGGCCGCGGAGTACGCGGAGGAGGCGCGTGTATATGGGTGAAGCGGCGGCGCATGGGCATCGTAGAGGGCGCGGAAGAGTGAGAGATTGGGCCGGATGCCATGTCTGGAGGCGAGGATTGCCGACGCGCGGGATGAGAGGAAGGCCGGGAGGCCCTATTCGATATAACCGTGAGTCGGAGAATGGAGGGAGTAGTCGGGACGGGTGAATGTGGGGAGCGGTATGGTTAAGGGCGAGTTCTGGAGGGAGTGTGCGTCAGGGGAGGAGGCGAGTCGATCGACAAAAGAGTTTGCCCGAGCAGGCAGTGAGGTGGAGGAGGTATAGGCCGGAGTATATGAAATGACGGGAGGAGTGGGTGAGCGGGCGAGTAGATCGAAGAGCCAGGGGTAGAGGGAGAGCGCGGGAGTAAAGGAAGGAGGTTTATAATGATCGGAGGGGAGAGTAAGGTGATTGTCGACAAAGCGGACGGAATTGAGGTGGTCGGTGAAGAGGGTGGGAGGTGACGGGGATTGCTGAGGTGAATGGAGATGTAGGAGCGTGGCCAAGGATCTCGCCATGGAGGCTGGAAGCACAGCGGTCCATGGGAGAGATCGACATGAGCAGCGCGGAGGTTGTTGATGCAGTTGCAAACGTTACGTGCTTCGAGGCTTCGCAGAACGGCCAGCTGCGATCGACTGCAGAAGCATCAGAAGCAATAATGTTTGCAAATTCATCTGAAGGGAGGGGTGGGGTGTTCGACAAAGACGCAGCGGCGAGAATGAGCCATTCAGCCGCGTCCTGCCGCACCTTACGGGGCAATGCCAGCATCCACCTGGCACCGTGCTGACCGTGATGACCAAGGTGGTCGCCGACTCTGCTTTTCGAGCCTCGGAGGATTCCAGCGGCGGCTCTTGTAAGGTCTTCTAACGCACGGACCACTAGCCTGGCCCAAGGGCGTTAAGCAGCCCTGTAGAAGTACTACCACTCTTCCACGCGATACGTATACGTTGGGATCATTCAGATACTTATTCTTACATGACAACGAGAAGAGCAACAGAGGTCTACGGAGACATGATGTGAGAAAGAAGGCCAGGAAGATGGTCCTGGACAAACATCCTTTGATACTCAGGCGTCCTCGTCGTGAGCTGCGCCCCTTCGAAGTCAACGAGGCGTAGTCTGTAGAGACGCTTATGGTAAGGGGACCGCTTGCCGGGTAAGCCCGGAGGAGACGGGGGTGCGTAGGTAACATTCGCTGCGTGGTAGTCAAAATGGTCGACGTGCATCCGCGAGAGATCGTAATACATGTGTTGTAAGTCGATCCTGCAAGGACCGGTTCAATGAGTAAATAAGCAGACTTGCGAGGCAAAGGAGACATACATGTCCTGGTCAGGCATCTGCTCGCCGTGAGGAAGGTGCTCGCCGACCTTCTCGAGTAGTAAGACGTCGAGCCCCGCGTATGCTTGAGGTTCCCCAGGAGCTGGCGCTGGGTTCCACTCCTCTTCATCTTCGGGGTCAACAGGAAACGAAGTCCCTTCATCGACGTACAACCGATCCCTGCTCGACTGCGAGCCACGAGGAGAGACGCAGGACCATGCGGAGCTTTCATTCGTCGCATGAAAGTATCCGTAAAATCTCGGAGCAACAACACCTTGGAGCCTCCTGATGTGTTCGTACATCGCAGCTTCTTTCGGTAGGAGTAGCCCCGCGGCATCAGATTGCGCCACTTTAATGACCAGCGGTGGTATATAGACGGCAGGCGGGTGGGCTTTGATCACATTGACATCGTAAACAGCGTGGCGTTCGTTGAACGAGATGATGCTGCCTAGCTGCAGATGAAGTTGGACGAGCGGTTAGTCCGGACGGGGAGGGACAGGTGGATTGGCCTTCGGCATGTCCGGTACGTAGTAAGGCCCGACGTAGCCAGGCGGCACATCGCCGTGGTGCTTCTGCCTCACTTCTCCTGGGCTGTGGCGTGGTAACTCCAGCATGACAGCCTTGCCGTCCCTGTCGATAGCGAGACCGTCAACACGAATAGCGGTCACGCTGTTCCTAGCCTGAAAATGGGTCAGAACGGAGCGCCATACTTCAGGTTGTCATACCTACTCACCAGTGGTGGCAGTTTGGAGTCTCGAGTGGAAGTCATCGAGACAGCGAGGTGGTCGGTAACCTGCAGCAACTTGAAGACGAATGCGCGAAGGTTTGAACATCCACGCTCGCTTACGGGACGCCGCACGCGTTATATAGGCGCGCCAGGCACGCGACCAGTGAATTGTCGTCCAGTTCACCTCCCCATATACCCTTGCCACGGAACACCCGGTTCCCGCCCATCGTCCGCCACCACGACCATATCACCAATGTTCGAAGTCGCACCGAGCCATCTGCGTTTCCCTGCTCGTCATCTGCGCGAACCTTGCCCCAGATATGTTGATTGTAGGGCCAGTCATGCCTTGGAACGATAAACGTGCGCTGCAAATGCTAGCTGGCATGTGCTTCGCCAGCATCGACCAAAGCGTTCGACCGGGCCTGAGGGAGCTCCTCTGCGACGGAGCAGCCGTGGACTGGCCAGCTGAAGAGCCCAGGCCGATTGACTCAGACGAATCGGACTTAAAGGACGACATGGATCAGGATTAGAACCCGTTGTTGAGAATCGTTGTCGCTAGTACGATACCTACACCATTATGTATGATGCTTTATCCCATCCGCACAGACTTCGATGGGGAGGAGGGACTCGTCCATGAGGAGCGAATCGTCTGGTGCGGGGTCGCGGAGGAACACTTTGAGAGGGTGCCGCAGCATGCGGCGCAAGTATAGTTCGAAGCTGTGAGCTTACATGACGGACTGTTTGGTGGTATCACTTCTAGAGACACATGAGGAATGTCCAGTCGCGGTCTCATTAGCGACGCGATGATGCGTACAGGCGAGACTACTCTAACTGCAACGATCTCTATGAGTAGGAGAAACAGGCGAGATTCGCATCCGTCGCTTACCTAAGTAGACTAAGCTATAGGTCTCCTCTACTTGAGCTTGGCGAAGAGTTTTGGTGCGACGCAGCCCTGGAGACAACGTCAGTATTTGCCCGCTAGCCGTAACAGGTGCACATACGTTGACGCAGTGCATCAAGCTGAAGAAGTAGGTCAGATACACGTGGACGCGAACAGCGATAACAAACACTCACTGGTCTATCGCAGCGAACGCACACGACCGCTGTCAGTATATGATCACGTCGAGGTGTCAGCTCGTACTCACAGCTGAAGGAACGGGTCCATCAGCTATATATTCACCGAAAAAAAGGAGGAGAATGACACTTACAATTCCTCAACGCAGTCCTCGCCCTTGTAGCCCTGGCCAGCATTGACCTTCTCCTCGCAGTGCGCGAAGTGCTGGGTGAGGGGCGCGCACTTGGCGCTCTGCTCGCATTCCTCCTGCAGCGCGGGCAGGGGCTACACGCGCGACCAATGCATGAGTATGAGCACGCGTCGACGACGACGAAACACCAAACGCACATCCTCAGGTTCCTCTTCTTCCTCCTCTTCCGCCTGGGGCTCCTCCTCCTGGGACTCTTCCTGGGGCTCCTGCGCCTCCTTCTCCTCGGGGGCGTCGGCGTGAACGACAGAGAAGACAGACGAGAACAACGACGAGAGACTCATGGTCGTAGCGGAGAGGGTGCAAGTGCAGGTGCAAGCTGTCTGAGTTCGCGTTGGCGCAACGGCTGCAAACGGAACGCCCAGGCGCCAAATACGACTATTCCGATTGGACCCATCATCACAAGGTGAACCAGCTGCACCAGTCGAACCAAATTATTGAACCAGGATTATTGGCAATAAGTAATCATAACCCTGGTTCAAACGCTTCAAGGTCGCGGCCTCCTTGAACCTCCTTGAGGTCAACCCATTCTGCCTCCATGATCTGGTCTGCTACTGCTTGCGACTTCGATAAAGATCCGGAGGAGTGATAGTAGGCATGTAGAGAGCATTGCTTGGCATATAGACCGGGAGGTACGAGCGGGAACCCACGAGCTCGGCCGGTAGCCAGTGGCAATCTGTCAACTGACTACGGCATTCTGATATTTGCAACGCCTCATCGGAGTCAACATTGACTGTTCTTACTTATACAGGTTGGCTTTGTGCCACGACGACGGCGTCCCAGACTCAGTCATCAAAGTCCTCCCGCCAGGAACCTGAAGTAGGCATGCCTCGATAAACATCGTCCGAATTGAAGTAAGAGGCAGTGAGTCTCAGTCTCCACAAAGCTGTGGCGATATTTGGTGCTGATCTTGCCCCCAGGATGTGGTTCTTGAGAACCGATCGCGCCGAGCTTGTGTATCACAGCAGCTCTGAAGGCATCGTCTACGCCATCCTGTCGCACGTATGGGGCCCATCCGAGCAGTCCTTCCAGGACATACAGGAGCTTCATCGTCGCTGCAGCCGCTTCTCACACCCGACGCCAAACTCAGCATCCGCCGCGGGCGAGAACCCTCGCTCCCACGCCGACGCAAAGATCCGCAACTTCTGCATCTACGCCGAGGCCGCTGGATACGAATGGGTGTGGGTCGACACTTGCTGCATCGACAAGTCGAGCAGTGCCGAGCTCTCGGAGGCCATCAACTCCATGTTCACCTACTATGCAAACGCGGACGTGTGCTATGCATTCCTGGAGGACGTCCCGGACGATGACGACCCCGAGCGTATCGGGTCCGCGTTCCGTCAGAGCAGGTGGTTCACCCGAGGGTGGACGCTTCAAGAGCTCATTGCGCCGATCGACGTCGTCTTCCTGTCGCAGAACTGGATGCCGCTATGTAGCAAGTGCGCTGCGCCGGGCCTTGTCCGGGAGGTGACGGGCATCGACATCGACGTTCTCTTGTCCTCAGTGCCGCTGTCCTCAATCTCCGCCGCGAAACGTCTGTCCTGGGCGTCCCAGCGGGAGACGAGGAGGATCGAGGATGAGGCGTACTCGCTCATGGGCATCTTCGGCGTCAACATACCCATCATGTACGGCGAGGGACGAAGGGCGTTCCGGCGCCTCCAGGAGGAGATCATGAAGCAGTCGCCGGACCATACGCTGTTCGTGTGGAGACTTGGACAATCAGTCTCCATCGCAGACCTGCATGCGCACGCCCCATGGACGAACTATCCACGCAAGGCCGTCCACGCGGAGACAGATCCCGCGACCCAAGTCCTCTTCGCACCCGCCCCACAGGCCTTCCACGGGTCTCGTGAGGTGCAGTCGATGTCAGTGCGCCAGCTCGGTGTCGCCGCTCAGATCAGCCTCGCAGCGCTGAACATGACCCAGCCCACCGCATCCGCACTCGAAGCAGTCCTCTCCCCGCCGCACGAAGTCCCCGAGTTCGCAGTCACAAGCTACGGCGTCCGCGCCCGCCTACCTGTCATCCGCATCTCGGATGACGACACCTCGATCGCCGTAGCTGTCCTGGCATGCCAAGGCTCAGAGGGCTGCGTGATCGGGCTGCTGCTGCACGAGCAGGAGAATGTGGGCGGCATGCCGCTCTATCGGGTCGGTGTGCACACCGTGTACAATGACATTGGGCGGCCGTACCCGCTCTACGGCTCGGCGCGCTATGTCCGCATCCACCTCTCCGCGCACTACGAGCAGCCGGTACAAAAGCGAGACCGACACTTCGTACTCAGCTGGCAGGTGATCTACATCGTGTATCATACACACTCTTTCGGCTTCGGTGACCTGCGCGGCATGTCGACCCCAGTCGCGTCTCGGTCGCTGCTTGCGCCCTGCAGGCTATTCTTCCCTCCGTATATGCTCGCTCGGCTCGGCCGACTCGGGTTCACTCCTGACCGCCCGCTCTCCGAGTCCCAGCAGGGCGGGCTGTCAGTCCTCCCACACGAGGCCCTCGAAGTGATGTTCACGCACGAGCGCACGAAGGCTGCCTTCAGCCTCCGCGTCGCGTGCTGCCTTCGCCCCGCCGTCTCTCTCCCGAATGCCGGCAGGGACGAAACGAGCCCGCGCCAGCCCCTCCGTCACATATGGGCCACAGTCGACGCGTCCTGGAACAAAAGAGGGTCGTCTGGCGAAGCCGTAACCAGTGGCCGTCAGTGCTATTGGTGCAGGGAGGTGCACCTCGAGCAGTGGACCGCGCTTGACCCGCAGCTTGGTCGCACGGGGCGGCAGATGGTGTTCCCGTTCGCTGGCAGGACGCTCACACTCACGTTCAGCCAGTGGGATGTGCGCTCTCGCACGACAGGCGCTGAGGCCGGCGGCGGCGGCGGCGGGTTGTTTGCGGTGGACATTGAGGTAGAGGAGCAGCCTGCGACGGAACATGCTCCCGAGAACCCTGAGCGGGCTTCTCGCGCGGACAGGTTCCTCAAAGGTGATGCCAATCCGACCTCGCGGAGGTCGAGCCTCGTCCGTTCGATGCTTGCAGCAGTACATCAACAAGTTCGAGGTGGGTACAACTTGGGCATCACAGTCATCTATACAGGCAACTGAGGTGTGCGAATCACAGGGAAACGATGATCTGGTGGGCTTCTTCCGCCGAAGATTGCTGCCCCCTTAGATCTGGCACAACATAATCTGCAGGCAGGCCGCGTCGCTCGACTACAAGGCTTCGCAAGTGACTATCATGGTTAGAGTACACTCAGACTTGCTGCTTGCACCGCTGGTGAGTTTCTTGGTTGATCGCATTCATGAAATCCCCCCAACTATGGCACGCAACGAATCACCAGCAGCCGTAGGTAACATACACGGAGTATAGTCCGTCAGGCTCAACATGTACACCCGTGTGATGAGCAACAAAGATCCACTTGTCTGACCATCCGCGCGCTGGAATCGCGCCATGATAGACACTGCTCTTTCATGCATTAGCCAACAGATCTTCCGCGCGCCGCCAACTTGACAAGCAGCCCTCGTGATATTGAGCTTTCCCTCACTGGCACTCCCGTCTCGAAGATGCCCATACACACGCATAACCATACTAAAGTTGAACATCCTGCCGACTGATTGGGACCAACTCCAGTACTTATCGCCCCGGGCAGAGTCCGTCGCATCCATCCGTACTGGGAATCGCGGCCAGTTCTATCCGAGCACACTGAATCAACGACCGCCACAACAACGAGGGTCGCGACGCGCCGTCGAACGATCTTCATTTTACCGGGACCGCTTACAGTCGCGAGCGCATGCTGTGGAATCCGCGACACTATATGTGCGCACGCGAACACTTCTCTGACGCAGTGGTGGCGCGAGAAGACCCCGGTAGTGACCGTAACAAACCGCTACCCCCGCCAGATGGGCGGCCCGCTTCGCGAAACACGTCCGCTCCACAAACAGCTTGTCTGGCGGGACTCGGAAGTCGGCAGTCGGGATGCGCAGGCTGAACGAGTCCACTTCCTGAAACGGGGTGCTCGCGGTACACCCAGCGTCCTTCGCGAAACAGATATAAGGAGGCACGTCGAGTGGTGTCCCGCCGTCTACCACCAACTTCACTCCCCACATTTTCCAGGTGCTCACGTAGCCTTTCCCGCACGCGACATTCCTTCCTTTGTTCACACTCCGCCAACCTATCTCGTTGCCACCGTTCACGATGATGCACCTCAACTTTGTCCTCGCCGCCCTCTTCGTCGCTGGAGGTACGTACCCTTGCAGACCTGACTTGTAGCATTCTGTGCTGACGTCTACACTTGCCTCCGACAGCTGCCTCCGCGCCCCTCAACGGCACCCTGCCCGCCGGCGTCGCTACGTCCGACGTCGCCAAGCTCCCTGCGCAATCCGCGCCCACCAACGTGACGGTCCCTACAGCTCCGACCTCCGCTGTCGACGTGAAGGCTGAGCCTATCGCTACCTCCTTCGTCGGCGAGTGGACCACCCAGACTGTACCGAAGCCCTCTTCCAGCGTGGTGAAGATCGAGACTGTCCCCAACCCCTCGAGCGACGCGACGCTTCCGACGATCTCCACGACGTCGACGCTCGCCGCCCGGGACGTCCCTTCTTCGGTGTACCAGCACAGCTCGCGCGCAGTCGAGACGAGCGTGCTGAGCAGCGCTGCAGCCGAGTCGAGTGCGTTGGGCGAGGCTGCCGCGGAGTCCAGCGCATACGCGAAGGTTGCCCCCCAGCCCAGCGCCTTGAGCAGCGTCACCTCCTTGTACAAGGAGCTTGACACGTCCGCCGTCCAGACCAGCACCGCCGCCGTCAGCACCCTCCCCAACTCGCTAGCCACGCCCGCGGTGGGTTCCGCCAGCTCTTTGGAGACCGTGGTTGGCGAAACCGCCGCGGTGACCTCTCTCTCGGCCGCGCCCACTGCGGCCGTGACGTCGTCCGTCGCCGCACTGCTGGCATCCTCCGTGTCCGCCTCAGCACCCACCACCGTCGCCGTCGCCCAGCGCTCCGAATCAGACCTCGAGCTGGCGGTCGAGCCGGAGGTGCACGCAGACGAGCACGGAGTCGACGCCGAGGTGGAGGTAGAGCCCAAGGTGCAGGATGCGGAGCTCGAGGTTGAGCCGGAGGTGCACGCGGGTGACGATGGCGTCGCCGCCGAGGTCGAGCTGGAGAGGCGGGCGGATGTCGATGCGGGGTGCGAGGGCGCCGCTAATGTGCATGCGAACGCGCGTCGCGCCGTGCCTGCGCTGCCTACGACCGTCGACGTGGTGCGCCCCGCGGCTACTTCTATTCCGCCACTCGGCCGTGTTTGAGCGATGAGTTTGGAGAGGTGGTAGAGGTAGACCATAGACACGACCTTCTTACCATAGATCACGATTACTTGTAATTAGCAATACATAGCTTATGATCGTATGCCTATCAGTGTTCGCGAGAGCCGGATTGAGTGGGGGTATGTCTTCATCTGCGTACTACACAGTACTCTGCAGGCTCGCCACGACATCACTCGTAGACACGCCCTGGAACACCTCACAGTTGGCATCGATCTCACATACAGTATTCTTCGGTGGGAGCTGTGGATCGAATCAGCTCAGCTTCGTCGCTCCATAAAGGCACGGGAACTCACCTTTCCGTTTACGATGTACGCACGGTAAACGCTGGTCATGCAAGAGGACGGCTCGACAAACATCGTGTGCTTGAAATCCGGTCAGGCATACATTCACGAAGGGAGACAAGGATACGACGCACCCCGAAGCCATCCTTGTGCACTAGAACGGCCTTATTCCCTAGAAGACTTGCAAGCTTCTCGGCGCCCGAGAGCGGGGTGACGGGGTCGTACTACAGACGGGAAATTCGCGTTAGCGATGGAACTATGTGAGAGTGGGGTACTAAGCACCGTGTTGGCTGAGATCAGCACCGGATGTGCGGGCTTCTTGTCGAACGGGCCTTGATAACGCTCGACCGCCCGGACGGGCCAGTGCAAGCACTGGCGAGGTACATAAGGCCATGTGGCCGCGACTAGTATCCCTCGCGCATGAGCAGTGGCATGCTTCTCACGAATGCGAGGACATACACATATGCGAGACGTTCTGCGCGGCCGCGATGACCGAGTTGAAGACGTCTGTCATGTTCGTGCCCTGCTCGTCAGCGCTGTCGGCGCACAAGATCGCCGGAAATGAGTATGTGGGTGCTGGCGTTGTCGCGCGCTTCAGAAGGCTGGGAGAGGGCATATGAGCTCTCGAACATCAGGGTGAGGAGGATCAGACGCACGGATGACTGAGCGCGGTCCTCTTCTGGGGCGAGGTATTATTGACGCTTGCTGCTAGCTGAGGATAGACTTCGTTCATGAACGTCGACCACTGAGCCGGAGTGCCCATGAGGCTGTAGAGTGTGTCTGCGAGGAGTCGATGATTAGCCACCTGGGCCTTGTACAGAACCAGAGCGATGCTTACTGCGAAGCTGGCCGGATGTCATCTGAGTGGATGCATTACTCGTTGAGGCTTCGTAGAGAGCCTTGAGGATGTGCTGAATCTTGGCGTCGATATCGGCTGGGCCGCCCGCTTCTGAGGCTGCGGCGCACCCATCTGGCCCGGCGAGCGCGCATCCTGTGACGAAGCCCTGGTAGACGGTATCGGCGAGGACAAACTGGTGAGGAACCCAGTGCTATGCAAGTAACAAGCTGCTCAGATATTGCAGGAGAAGCAACAGAAGCAGAGGGGCGAACCGTGGAGACTTCTTGAGTAGCGAAGAACGTGGGCTCAAGAATGCTGTCAAGAATGACACGCCCGACGCGCTTATAGGGAGTGTTCTGTGAGTATGGGCACGAGCGTGCGCCGAGGCATCATACCTCAGGAAACACTGTGATCAAAGATGGTCAAAACAGAGACCTCGGAAGCAACTTTGTACTGACTATTGATCAACCAGGACCCAATCAGCGTGCCATACGATATTCCAACATAGTTGACTGGGGCACCCGGTCCGTCGAGCGCGTCCGCAAGGGACACCATGTCGCGGACCGCGGCAGCCGCCCCGATGTACTTGAGATACCTTCCGCTGGGAGACGACAGGCATTTCTTAGCGACTTCATCGTATTTCTTCTGCATTTCAGCCGCCTGGTCGAGTAAGTGCTGGATATCGACGGGGTTGGTGAAGGTGCCGAGCTCATCGATGCCGCTGAACTCGATCGTGCCGTTGAAGAAGGCGTTGTAGTCCTGTAGGCTGTCGAAACACCGGATTTCTCGTGGACTTGCAACAAAATGTCAGGCAGAGAAGTCGTACAGATAGCAGACGGGAAACTGACGTGGTGAGGTTGCCGACTCCACGCAAGTCCCAGCTCACAACGTCGTACACTCCGCCGCTCATGGCTACGAGCGTGTCCTTGTTCTGAGCAAGCCTCTGTATCCCTGAGAGGCCGGGTCCTCCTGTAGCAATCGACATCGTCAGTGACACGCTGTAGAGTATACTGGGACAGCACGAACCTGGGTTGAAGAAAAGCGAACCGCGACGCTCTCCAGTCGCGCTGGTCTTCACGACTGCGAGTCGAGCTGTGCCTGCAGATGCGTCATGGTAGTCTAGCGGTACTTCAAAGAAACCGCATGCGAGGGATGTGTCGTTCGTGATGGATGCGTCGCACGGACCCCATTCGATACGGGGACTCGGACTCCAGGTCGCGTGCAGGTGCGAGCCGATTGCGACAGCCATGACAATTGCACTGAAGAGCAAGAGAGGATCGACCATCGAGGTTGACGTTGATGTGCCAACTGGCATGGTCAGGCATGGTCTCGGGTATCTCTGTGATGAGTCAAGTCGTAGTGGTAGACTGGCTGAGTCATCGAAGGCGCACTCGGCGAGAAGCGGCGAGGTTACGAAAGCTCGATGACAACTGTGTGGTTAACGATGCGCAACCATACTTCATCTTCGGTATAACACCAGCCCCAGTTGTTCAGGTTGCGTCGAACGGCTTGGTCACCGCGGCCAGCCTCATGAGGCAAGGAGTCGTGATATCGCGGAGCCGAGGGGCATATTTTAAAGTGCAGTTACCGCCGCCGCCGACCTGTTCTTGTATATGAAGAGAAATTCCGCTTGGGTAGGACTATTGAGCTGGTAGTACCTAGTGATGTGCCAAGCTCGGCCTCGGGCCGTCGGGCTTCCAAAGCCGGCCGTCTTCAGGGCTGGGCGGAGCTCTGGAGGCGGCTTGGAGAGCCGGGATTGATGACGCTGAGGTATGATGGCGGGCAAATCATGAATCATCCGACTGATTTCGAGCTGTGAGAAGAGGTAAGTCCCGTCAAAACTTCTTCCCAAGCACCGTACTCCCTTTTATTTTCACAGAAGCACCATTGAGACCGAGCGTGCAGCGCACGAAACAAGGTAGAGTCTGCTGCACGAGAGGGCAGGTAACGGCTACAGAAGGTGTGATCAAACGCGTCCCATCGCGGGATTTCATGCTCTTACAGCGCGGGAGGGGCAGAGGCGGAGAGATGTATGGGCGCTTGAGATACCATTTCTGGCCGATACCATATACGGAGGAGAACGTCGTTACGTCACCAGCATCGGACGCGGCTCGACTTTCTTGCTTTCGTACCACCATCATCTCAAGAGCGACGCCAGAATTATGCCAGTTGATGTGAGTAAGCGTCCAGCTGAGCGCATACATGGTCTGGCAGCACAACTTAGTGGCAAATTAGAAGACGCGGACGCCCCACAGAACAGGCAATTCGACTAACCTTCCAGGCGACAGAAAGCCACTGCATACAGCGAGCAGCTGACTGTCATAAGTATGTAGCAGCTTG
>ML211545.1:0-20812 GCA_004369055.1 Polyporus arcularius HHB13444
CCGAAGGCCTGATAAAGTCCGGACATTTGGGCCTCCGGAGGAGGCCCGATACAACGGACAAATTGGCCGAAATTCTGGAGGTTTGTATCAGGCCTTGAGCGCCATTGTCGGGGGTCCTGCTCTCAGGCTCCTTCCCACCCACTGCTTCGAGTTGGGGAGCAGTTAGAATCGAGAACCAGTCGTTCGGGAAGCACGTGGACCTGTCAATCGGAGCTTCAAAGACAGGTCCCTTCCCAAACGACTGGTCAAACTGGTACTAACCCCGGCAGATACCTGCAGAGGGTTTCCAGTCGACACTCCATGGAGCCTTTTCTATTCATTATGTCGTGATTGGCTTTGGACTACCGGTGCAAAAGCATCTGAGCTACGTACCTGTCAAATCCTGAGATGGGATGTTGCGTCTTTGAACCCTCGGCATGATGCCACTGAAGCTTCAGTGAACCGCGGTATTTATTAGTGGACTTATCTCATCTTAGCACGACTTGGAAGGCCAATAAGAGCCCTAAGAGGGGCGCTTATGGCCCGTGGCTGTCTCCCAAGTGACCCTAAAGTCCAACTTCAGTCCGCCCTTTCGCTCGCACTCATATCCTGTCCGTTCTTCTCGCAAATTTCTGAGGAATGGCATTGTATGTGCAGGTACCACCTCTACAAATATGAAAGCAAACGGGTCAGGGGGAGTGGCGATATTGCTGATGCTTGAAATCGGCTAATAGCTGCTAAGAGGCTTAAGACAGCTAATAAATATGGCGAGTAACTGATGAAGACACTCAGTAGTTCACAGTGTAATGCAAAATGTCAGTCACCATATGTCACATTGGCACATTCAATGTCGACTCGGTAGTCCTCGGTTATAATTTTTTAGTAGCAAGCAAGGATGGACAGCAGTGGCGCACTGTGCGCACATCCATGCAGAACCTCACTAACAACCGGAGTCCGAATTGGTCACTTCTGCATCACACCCTTGACTGTATTGCTGTCACCACCCTCATACTGCTCCTTTGTATGACAATTGGGGCAGGTCGCTGGATAGACATTGAACATTTGGACCAGACCCTGCATCCATCTCCTTGCAAACTCAGCACAGTCATTGATACTGCTGAACACTGCCTTGCTGTAATATTTGAGGAATAACAGTGCACTATAGTGATGGCTATCCTTGATTTGCACCACAATGTGAAATTTGCAAGTATCTGCCAGGGTCAGTAGGGCCTTTGGCAGGATGACTGTATACTGTAGTGATCAGACATTGATATGGTAGCTGCGTCTCTGAAGGCGGAAACACCAACAAAAACTAACAACAGACCTGGAAGGGTGCAAGTGGGCTAGCCGATTCTTGGTTGAGCAAAGCGGGCTGAACATTGGAGCTTGGCGAAGTCAAGGGGACTCTAAGCGTGGAGGGGAGAAGGCGAAAGTGGGTGTGAGGGGGAAAGGGGGGGGACCATCGACTGTTCGACAGTGATATACCCTGACAATGGATAGGCACTGGATTGATGAATCCACGAGGAACTCTGGCCCGGGTGCGAAGGCTCTGAGATGCAAATGCCAAAGTCCAATGACTCAAAGCCCTTCTTGGATGACTTGAGAGACTATGATAGGTCGGCAGAGGTCACAATAAACCTGATTCGAAGCTCTTCTTGAGTGATTGCAGCTCCTTTTGAGGGAGCTGAGCCCTTCTTGGGCAATGTCGATGATACAACAAAGTTTAGAGCTGATGATAGAACTCAACTGGGGGCTTGCTGCCTCACATGACTAACTTGTACATCGAGGAGCTTCAAACTGACGTTGAACTAGAGCTTGTGATGGAGAGGGGGAAAGGTTCTCTGATTCAGAGTGTGGATGGTGGGGGAAGGGAAGGGGGCCTCTAACTAGAAACTGTACATGATGCTTGATGATATCTCAAACAACTAAGCACACTATTTGAAGTATGACTTAAGTGACAATTGACCAATAAGAAGTGAACACAAAGCAGATCGTATGAGCTCCAGCAAACATTGAACGAGTGTCAAGTGCACGGACCACTTTGCACAATCATTACAAACTGATGATGCAATCAATGAACCGAAGGGCTTCGAACATAACAACAGGCAGTGAACCCAATCCAAAGTGGTTCAAGAGATGAGGCAAGAAGGGTTGATACTGTGTTGAACCACATCAATGCAGGATGCTCAAGGTCGATCAGTGTCAATATGACTCGATGTTGCTTGTTATGACTTGCTAGGGCTCAACAAGGTTCGGTATAACTTGCTAGGGCTCGACAGGGTCCAGTATGACTCAATCCTGGTTGACAATAACTTGCAAGTGTGTCAAAGAGGTAGAGAAAAGAGGGATAGAGGCAGGAAAACAGCAGAGATGAAGCTGGTGACAATAAAAGATGGCTGGAAGTTGTTCGAAGGTCCGAAAAGGTTGCAAAATTCAGGCACAGACAGGTATGATGGCACATCAACATTAGCAGTGGGGGGTCTGGGGTGTGACACCTCTGGTCCATAGCGGCGGGGCAGCGGAGGGCTCAGTGATGTGTGACAGAGGGCAAACAGCGGTGGAGCCACTTGCAAAAATGCCATATATGGCAGTTTAACACCGGAGATGGGTCCATCACAATCAGTGGGGCCCCCGGTGACTTGTGATTGGGCCCAAAAACAGCCGTGGTGGAGGGTCTTGTGACGTGTGACCTGCTGCTAACATCTGATCAGTACAGTACGGCCCTCAGTGAATGTAATGAAAGGTATCCTTCTTGAGGGCCCAATATATATTCCATATGGTTTGGGAGGGGGCTCTGAAGTCTGAAATATCTTACCTCTGGACGACATCTGTGGGAAAACTCTCAGACACCTCAGCATCAGTACTTTGCCAGAAATATTAGGCTACTTAGGCAAAATATACAAATAGTCTAAGATGTCAGCAAGAGACGACACTTTAATTGAGCAGAGAAGTTGTATTATATCATTACTTCATTCACGAAGGACATAGACACTATTTAAAGCAGTTACTAAGTACTCCATACACGGGGCGCATGGGCGAGCTGGCATCAGGCTCTATGTTGTGGTCATGGTCTGTGAGATTCTGACTGCCGGTGCTCTTGCACCCAAAACCATTCACCAGAGCTTGTGTGGCATTCATCATTGAAGCCCTGGACTTGTTATACAGCTGGGCTACAGTGCCACAGACCCACTTAGCACCCATCACTCTTCTTAAAATGGACCTTGAGGGTTGCAGATGACCCCCCATCATCTCAATAACAAGTCAGCTAAAGTGAGACTCTGTGGCAGCATAGGATGTCAGAATATCAGGAAGAAGACTTATCAATGATGGTATGATTGGCTTGCCTGTGGCAGTGGAACTGCAGAACCTGGATTATGAAGAGCAAAGAACATGGCTCACCATAAGCATGTTATTGCTTGCTCCACAACTCAATCTTTCATCTTCCTGGAAGTCCAGTAGTTAGGTGCAAACAAGGATGAGGACAGCAAGACAGGAAAGCAAGCTGAAGGTGCCAAGAGCAGAGAGAGTCCCAGCAGATAAGGATGAGATTTCAACAGATTAAAGCTCAAGCTGATGACGGCAAAAGAAGCAGGAGTGATAAGCTTGATGAGGGCCAGCAGGAGGGTCACAGGAGAAGGGGGACACAAAGTTCAACTTTGAAGCACTGCCAGATGACTTCAGGGCAGGCACATAACTAGTTGTACATCTGCTTGGTCAATTTCCACTCATGAACTTCTGTATTACTGTCTGCCTACAAATTGGCATACTCCTCTTATGATGCATTTGAGGCAAATTAAAACAAGTTCTACAATGTGTTGTCCCTGCTAGATGATGTCTTGGAACATGCATCAACTTGGCCAACTTCGTCATTTTGTGTGTTTTAGCAACACTTGCTAAGACATCCAAGTTGCCCAAGAAATTTAGGCAAGCACTGATATGAGTTTTTGCATGTTGCTAATGCACTTTTTTATTCTCTGCAGGTATGTCCAGGAAACAGAGAGCAAGCCTGTCAAAGAGGCTCTGCAAGGGCCTGCATGAAGCTCTCCCTTGTGTGGGCGCTTACAGGCACTAATCCCTAGCATGGAACTACATCAGTAAACCACCATATTTATTAGTGGACTTATCACATCTTATTATGACTTGGGAGGCCAATAAGAGCCCTAAGATGCATGCTTATTACCACCAACCTGTCAGTAAAACCCATGGACCAGCGTGCAGAACTGAGAGTTTGATTCCGCCCCAGGACTCAGTTGTTCCATTTACCGCTAGGGGGTTTTAGTGGGTATGGCTGGTCGAATCACACCGGAGGAGTCCCATGCTACTTCCAGAGCACGTGCTGCACACAAAGGCTCTGGAAGTGTGCATAATCACATTTCCTCCCTAGTGTTGGCGCTCAAATAATTGGGGTTTAAATTCCCTGTATGGCAGTTTGGTTATATTATGATTCTGTCATTAGCATGCCTGGGTTGCACTCGCGGCCCTGACAAATATTAATGTGCCCCTGGGACAATAGTGGTCAAAGGCATACATGCTCCACCAAAAAAAGAATGCGCGCTTATGGCTCATGGCTGTGCCCTCTAAGTGATCCCAAAGTCCAGCTTCAGTCTGCCCTTTTGTTCTTGCTCACATCTGGCCTGTTTGCCTTGAAATCTTCTGAGCACTGGCATTATATGTGCAGGTACTGTGTTGCAAAGTTTCAAAGTGAACAGGCCGGGGGGAGTGGCAATATCACTGGCACTTAAAATCTGCTAATAGCTGTTAAGAGGCTCAAGTCAGCTAATAGATATGGTGACTTACTGATGTAGCACTCAAACACTCCCCTGCAAGGCTCAACAATGCATTCTTGTGTCCAGAGTGCACTTTAAAACAATCAAAGTATATAGACTCTGTTAGCAATGCCCAGCAGTGCCAGATGAGTGAGTTATGGGAGGTATTTGGACCCTGTCGGGGTATACCAATGCGTTTGTGAAGAAAAGTCTTGAAGTATGTCCAAGCAACTTATGCAGCATTATGAGTCTCCAAAATGTGCACATGTGAGGATACAGGTCCAGAAAGTGGCAATAAATGAAGTAAGCACTCTTCTCCTACCATATGGAGGCCCAGGGAACAGTGGAGGTGTAAGTACTCCCAATGAACATTCGGGCAAACAAATCTGTTCAAATACATACCACCTTTTCTGTTTCCGTAAGCATCAAGCAAATACAACCCTGCCTGCTAATGGATCCCAGCTGTACCGTATTTGGTCAGGTACCCCAGATGAGTGATTACATTGAAATACAATTATGCTTGGGAGAATCTGACATCTTTCATATTGCTATCAGTTCCACATCAAAATGGCAGGTATTGGGTGCTCCTCTGGGTCAGTTTATGAGCAAAAACGGGGAAATCCAGTATCTTCCTGCTGCATATGAGTACATGAAGAGGTGATATGGCAGTGCTAAGTCTACACACTCTCACTGGTTCCCCATACCATCCAACCAGATGCAGCACATACTAGAAGGGAAACATGCAAGCATACACAGTTGAAGACTCCAGTGAAAAGGAATGTTACATCCCATGCTCACAAGGCACCAACTCCAGTCCAGACCTGCTCCAGACTCTGCATATTATATACATATGTACTGGATATACTACAGAGTTCATGGTGGGGGATCATCATAATCTAGAACTTCTACTAGTAAGTAATTCTGATATGAAGGAGTATCATTGCATAGTATTGGTATGGTGTATCATGCAATCATAACATGTTCAGCATAAAACTGCTAAAGTGTTACGGCTGATCGTCGAGGGAGATCAGGGAAGACTCATGAGACAAGCAGGGGTGTCGATGTGCACTTGTACAGCAAGAGCAGAGCAATGCTCAACAATCAGGGCTGGGGACAAGGTGTATTGAGAGAGGTATCTACAGAGTGAAGTACAGCTTGGCTTACCTGGGGCCAAGAGGTTGAAACTGAGGATCCCCAGGTAGTGCTGGTGGTCTTATATACATGAGGGAACAACAGCGTCAGAAGACAATAGCATGAGAGACATCATGGATGAAGACAATAGCGTGAGAGAGACCATGGGAATCATGGTGATCGAACAATAGGATGACTGGGAAAGAAAATGAATAGTACCGAGGAGGCTGTTCGTAACAGTACCCCCCTCCCAAGGGTCATGTCCACACGGCCTAACAGTGGGATGTGGGGTGTTAAGGCTGAGCACGGATCTGATCCGTTGACTTGAAGATCCGTACCTACAGGTATTCTCAACTCTGGAAGCTTGATCTGGATCCATACAGGTAGTGATCTGCACTACCCACACATGTAGGTACCTGTCAAACCTGTGATACCTATACATATATAGTGACTAATACCTATAATTCTTATAAAGTTTCACTGTCACTGCTGTCAGAGATGCCATGATAAATGTTCAGACTACTGTCAATATGCATATTTCCCATCTCAAGTTGAGTATAATGTAAATGTTCAATCTGCACAGGTCAGCAAGCCTGATCTGGATCTGTGCTCAGCCTTATGGGTGTTGTGCATAGAATTCTATAACTCACTGTGGAGCATGGGTCAAGGTTTCTGTGGATTCCCAGCGGTCATATTCAGGGCCCCATCCCTTCCACCATACAAGGTACTGGAGCTCCCTTTCTTGTCCATAGCAGCGGGACTCTAGCACCCGCTCAACTTCGTACTCCTCTTCTCCTTCTACTTCAATCGGTGCAGGCTCTGGTGAGTGCTGGCCCAGTAGTGAGCTGTGCTTGTGCGGCAGCAGCAGTGACACATAGAAGACTGGGTGGATGGGTAGGTCTTTTGATAGATGGAGTTCATAGGCAAGGTTGCCGACTTGGCATACCTGCATACCTGTCTACCAAGTTCTGAGGCATCCTTGTGACTTGCAGATTGCGAGTGTCCAGCCACACCTTCTGACCTGGCTCAAAGACTGAAGCATCTCAAGCATGCTGGTCAAAGTGTGCCTTCATGCATTCCACAGTGAGCACCAGAGCTGCAGTTGCATCCTCCTGGGCCCGGCATAGTTCCTCGCAATGACTGTCTGCTGCAGAAACCTCAGTGGGTAGACCATAGCATTGGAATGTGAAACTGTGGCTAGGGCCCATAGAGCAGGTAGAAGGGTGAATACCATGTAGAGGAGTGGACATGATAAAGTATGTTACCAACTTTGTAACTTGTCAAACCTTTCATACTTGATAGTAACAAGACGTCAACTGGTGCTTCACGCAGGTCATATGGCAGATGGTGTGTCACATACTGTAGCACACAGGAGGACACCGGATGACCAATAGACTTGCAAGTTTCCGGTACTGGTCACAAGTGCAGTCAGTCAAATGAGGAAGAAGTTGAGCAACGATGAACCCTGTAGATCTGGTTTCTGCAGTTTGTGTACACGCGAAGCTTCAACTAAATATTGGTTGTGTATTCAGATTCTAATCACGGTCTACTTACCACAGGTGGAACACAACAGTAAGTACTTGAGTAAACTTAAAGTGAGTAGTACCAATAAGTAAGTCAGAGCTGTGTATGCTACTTTGAGTTGTGTTTGTAAATGCTTACACTGTTTGATGGCTGTGATGGCCGAGTGAGTGTGGACAACCAAAGGACCCTCTGCAGAGGGACTACAAGGAGACAGATGATAACGATGAGTATCTCAGTTGACTCTATGGGTACATGAGGTGTTACCTGTAAGACAGGGAGACAATCAGTTGGAAGGAGCATGCTAGGGAGAGATGAAAAGAAAAACACCCACCCCTTTTAATATATAGAAGGCTTAGGGCCTGCTTGGTAACTTCGTAATCGTAAATGTAGCACTACTATATCATGTGTCATTATTTTGGCTTTTGCACGAAATTGCAGGCAATTATCCTGATACAATCGGACGAATAAGTGCCCGATTGAACACCCTATAATCAGCCCAGGATCTGTCTTTTCTGTGTCCTTTTGTTAAGACCGTGCGCGCCGGGACAAAGTCCAGTGGAAGTCCGGAACGAAACACGCTGAAGGTGAAGACTTCGGCGAAGCTATTGATCAACACCTTGAGGATCCACGAAGGTCTTCAATTTAGGACAGACAAGAGAACCGGGGTTTTTACCGGAACAAGCAACGAGTAAGAAGATAAGCAAGAGATAATACCAAGCAAGAGAGAAGTCGAGCCAGAGATAAGAAGTCAAGCAGAAGTCGGAGTTGGAGTCGGAGGTCGGAGGTCAGAGGTCAGAAGTCCGGTTGGAAGGATCGGATGTTGAGAGAGAGCGAACAGAATAGATTGAGCTCAGAGTCATAACAGGAAGTGTAACGAGACATCAGAACTGAAGTCTAAACGTGGCTACACGGAGGCTTATATAGTAAAGTCCGAAAGTCCGGAGAGGAGTAGCCAAGACATAAGTAAAGGAGGTACAGAACCGGAGTCAGGCGGAAGCAGATGATCAACCAATACAATGTATAGTAGGATTGAATGAAGGACGGATACAATTGAAGATGATCAAATAAACGGAAGCAGATGGAGTCTGATCACGGAGGCGGATGCAAGTGGAATCAGATGGGTCCGGAGTCCAGGCCAAGTAAGAAGGCGGTAAGGGGTGAAGTGATTGACAATAGAAACACATGTAAGAACAGACCGGAATTGCGGAGTCCGGAGTGGGTCCGGACTGGAGTTGGTGCCTTGAGGGCATGGAATGTGTCAGTTTGGTCCGGTTCCAGTCCTGACCAAAAAGGGTCAAAAGACTGGACTGGACGGGGCCCTGCAGCACTAAAGGTAGTTGTGACATCATCACATTTGTTGGCTGGAATTGCCATCCATGAAGGATGATTCTCTTCGATCCTCATCAATCGTCATATAGTCAGCAACATAGGCAATGACAGACTTGATTGCAGTTCCGGACATGAGACTGGTAACATCATGGTTGCAGCGCAGCAGATATGACACAGCTGGCGTGAAGGTATTCAGCCATGGCTCTCCTTTTTGCATAATTGAGGCTCCAGACTCTGGATCCATAGCAGTTTCTTCTGATGTATCTTGGGGAAACCAATGGTCTAGGCCTTGCATGTCTTTGTGATAGGGTCAGTGCATCCTCTGTTGTCATACTCATGCACGCCACTATTCTGAGCACCCTTTGGGGTCTTGCCATTCTTACTTCAGGTCATGCATCTGTGAAGATTTGATAGATATGATATCTCATTAACCTCCTGGATATACTTTGTCCACCGGGAGCGATACAACTCACATTTAGGGCAGTCCAGGCTTTTCTCATGCTTACATTTCTTTGGGGGGTGCACATGGCAATGTCTTTGTAGGTGGGATCCTCATCAGGTCTTCAACCTTTGCTCTTCAATTCTGTTGGCTACAGACTCCATATCTTTATTCAACCAACCCCCCCCCCTTGTGCAGACTTTCCAAGATAATTGTCAGAACTTTTCTCAGGGGCTCTGGAGCTTCAAGATCATGATGGCCTGGCATGGGCATTTAAGTGCCCATATATGGTGATTTGGCGGCCCCAGATTACTATATAAGGTGCATCAGGCGAAAGCTGAAAGCTGAGGCACTTCAAGTCCGGAGGGCCTCTTGAGGCATTCCGATGGGGGTGAGAAAGTTCTGACATATTTATTCAACCATTTTTTGCTGAAAGTTCGATTCCGTATCCATAATGTGGTCCCGTACTTCCTGACGGGTCAGAGCACTCTTGATCCATAAGAGCATGTACAAATGGAATGTCAGTCACTGTTACATCCCATGCTTTCAAGGCACCAATTCTGGTCCTTACATGTATTTCTACTGTTGATCACTTTTCCTTTCTGCTTACTTACTTGTCCCGGACTCCAGTCCTATCTGCTCCTGCTTGTATCCATCTCTGTGATCTGACTCCGCTTGATTCTGTTCTTTTAATATGTCCTCAATTGTATCCGCTTCTTATTTGATCTCACTATACTTTGTATTGGATGATCATCAGCTTCCGCCTGACTCCGGTTCCTGACCTCCTTTACTTATATTTTGGCTACCCCTCTCTGGACTTTCAGACTTTACTGTATAAGCCTCCTTGTAGCCACACTTAGACCTCAGTTCTGATATTTTGCACTCCTTGTAACAAGTCTGAGCTCAATCTATTCTGTTTGCTCATCTCTCATAGTCCAATCCTTCTGACCAGACTTCTGACCTCCAACCTCCAACCTCCAACCTCAGACTCTGGCTTGACTTCTTATTTCTAGCTTGACTTCTCTTCTGCTTGGTATTATATATCTCTTGCTTATCTTCTTACTTGTTGCTTGCTCCGGTATAAACTCCAGATCTCTTGTCTGTCCTAAATTGGAGACCTTCGTGGATCCCCAAGCCATTGTTCAATAGCTTTGCCCCAAAGTCCTCATCTCCGTGCGCATCCTTCTGGACTTCGTAACTCCAGAACTCTGGACTTCACCGGGACTTCATCATGGCACGCACAGTCTTAACAGTCACCCCTGTTCCTCAACAGTTCCATAGTATCCAGCAGTGTCTCCATATATTTCTGCATGGCCTAGCCCTACACTGAGCACATGCTTGATGAGCAAGTCAACCATGACCTTGAAGAACCTGGCTCCTGCAACAAGATTGTTTGCTATAAGCCTGGGTCATTCATCTTGGTCTCAGAACTTTGGAATGAAGGTCTGATTAGTGTCATCCATATATGGTGCCAGCAGATGCTTGACATCGGCTGGTAGTGTTGTGAGGTCCAGTCGTATGACTGGTCAAAACTGAAAGAACAACTGAAACCTGACCGGTCATAAATAACAAAGACTGAACTGATGCATCAGTTAAGTTACAGTTATAGTCCAGTCATGGCTTCCCTGGGCTACCAGTTCAACTCTCCATAACTGGTCATGACCAATTAGATTGTGGCAATATATAATGTATTTTACCATTATTGTACCACATTCTAGAGGTATCTTTTGGGTTCAATATGTCTATATCTGATGGCTTTGGTGGGTTTCATGCCCAGCCAGCTTAAACAATGCAGTGTACTGAGTCCGCAGTGTATTTAAAGAAGCCTTTTATTCACAGTTGGCTGATCTGAGGACACTTTTGAGCAGTAAAGCTGAACATGATCCATCAAGAACCAATTATAACTGGTCATGACTGGAGAGCATTTAAGACCAATCATAACTGAAACTGGACTGCAGTTGAGTCTAGTCCTGAAGTAACTGATGCTTTGGTCCTGGTATCAAAAAATGATACAGTCCAGTTCCAGTCTAGTCACCAGTCGTCTTTCAAAGGGCCCAATGACTGGACTTGATGGGACCTCACAACACTATTGGCTGGTGCAAAGGTGATGGCCCATGAGGGCGCTCTGAGGTAGAAAACTAAGGACCATTCTCGTTCTGCATATACTTTTTGCTTGTAATGGAACCTTAAACCTCGTAAATGTAGTGCTACTTTATGCCCATATAAGGAAAGTTGCACCAGTATGACAATAGCGGTATTTCTGTTGAAGATCTAGTGTTCGGTGGCACAAAAGCCAGCGCTACATGGCAATTTGCCTCCGCCCCAGCCTTCCAGCATGCTTCCCTGGCTGCCCCCACTATTCCTGGCCTGCACTCTATTTCCATCATCACCCTGCTGCCAAAAATG
Organism: Polyporus arcularius HHB13444; assembly: GCA_004369055.1. NCBI lineage: Eukaryota > Fungi > Basidiomycota > Agaricomycetes > Polyporales > Polyporaceae > Polyporus > Polyporus arcularius. The sequence goes on from ML211545.1 coordinate 11,575, forward strand.
GTCCATGCTGATTGGGACAAGGCTTCTGAAGAGATCCTTCTCTAGGGATTGAAAGAAGCAGTCACTGAAGCCAAAACTGGGGACAATAACTTCCAGCCTGAGGTGTATTCAAGGATTGCAGCCAAGCTGCTGGCTCAAGGGTATCTTTGGGCCACTGGCCATGATGTTGTAAAGAGGCGGTGGACAAGGGTGAGTCCTGCAGTGTTAAATTCGTGTTAAATTCCCCTTATATCTTTGTTCGAACTCCATATCCAGTTTAAGTCACCATTTGCGAGGGCTGTTGGGGTTTGGCCGGGATGATGTGAAGAGACTGGTGACCGCTACAGAGGCTGTCCGAAGAGGGGTTCTTTATGACTGGGTGAGTGTGATATTTTGTGGGCTGGTGCTTGTTTTCATAGTGGCATAGGGGGGGCGCAAGGTCAAGAAGTATGGTGATTACAACTGCTTGCGTACCAAGGTGTTCCCCGAGTATGACACCATCACCGAGCTCATGGGCAACAATCAGGCCAGTGGTGATAATGTGTTCTCCTCTGCCAATGGCTCTGCAGCAGCACCCAATCTGCCATCGCTGCCTGGTTGTTACATTCCGTGCCCACAAGTCACCAACTCCGGTCCAGACCCACTTCAGACTCCGCAACTCTGGTTTGTTCTTACATGTGTTACTATTGTCGATCACTTCACCCCTTACCGCCTTCTTACTCGACCCGGACTCCGGACCCATCTGATTCCACTTGCATCTGCCTCCGTGATCAGACTCTGCCTGCTTCCGTTTATTCGATCATCTTCAATTGTATCTGTCTTTCATTTGATCTTACTATACATTGTATTGGCTGATCATCTGCTTCCGCCTGACTCCGGTTCTGTACCTCCTTTACTTATGTCTTGGCTACTCCTCTCCCGACTTTCGGACTTTACTATATAAGCCTCCGTGTAGCCACGTTTAGACTTCAGTTCTGATGTCTCGTTACACTTCCCGTTATGACTCTGAGCTCAATCTATTCTGTTCGCTCTCTCTCAACATCCGATCCTTCCGACCGGACTTCTGACCTCTGACCTCCGACCTCCGACTCCAACTCCGACTTCTGCTTGACTTCTTATCTCTGGCTCGACTTCTCTCTTGCTTGGTATTATCTCTTGCTTATCTTCTTACTCGTTGCTTGTTCCGGTAAAAACCCCGGTTCTCTTGTCTGTCCTAAATTGAAGACCTTCGTGGATCCTCAAGGTGTTGATCAATAGCTTCGCCGAAGTCTTCACCTTCAGCGTGTTTCGTTCCGGACTTCCACTGGACTTTGTCCCGGCGCGCACGGTCTTAACAAAAGGACACAGAAAAGACAGATCCTGGGCTGATTATAGGGTGTTCAATCGGGCACTTATTCGTCCGATTGTATCAGGATAATTGCCTGCAATTTCGTGCAAAAGCCAAAATAATGACACATGATATAGTAGTGCTACATTTACGATTACGAAGTTACCAAGCAGGCCCTAAGCCTTCTATATATTAAAAGGGGTGGGTGTTTTTCTTTTCATCTCTCCCTAGCATGCTCCTTCCAACTGATTGTCTCCCTGTCTTACAGGTAACACCTCATGTACCCATAGAGTCAACTGAGATACTCATCGTTATCATCTGTCTCCTTGTAGTCCCTCTGCAGAGGGTCCTTTGGTTGTCCACACTCACTCGGCCATCACAGCCATCAAACAGTGTAAGCATTTACAAACACAACTCAAAGTAGCATACACAGCTCTGACTTACTTATTGGTACTACTCACTTTAAGTTTACTCAAGTACTTACTGTTGTGTTCCACCTGTGGTAAGTAGACCGTGATTAGAATCTGAATACACAACCAATATTTAGTTGAAGCTTCGCGTGTACACAAACTGCAGAAACCAGATCTACAGGGTTCATCGTTGCTCAACTTCTTCCTCATTTGACTGACTGCACTTGTGACCAGTACCGGAAACTTGCAAGTCTATTGGTCATCCGGTGTCCTCCTGTGTGCTACAGTATGTGACACACCATCTGCCATATGACCTGCGTGAAGCACCAGTTGACGTCTTGTTACTATCAAGTATGAAAGGTTTGACAAGTTACAAAGTTGGTAACATACTTTATCATGTCCACTCCTCTACATGGTATTCACCCTTCTACCTGCTCTATGGGCCCTAGCCACAGTTTCACATTCCAATGCTATGGTCTACCCACTGAGGTTTCTGCAGCAGACAGTCATTGCGAGGAACTATGCCGGGCCCAGGAGGATGCAACTGCAGCTCTGGTGCTCACTGTGGAATGCATGAAGGCACACTTTGACCAGCATGCTTGAGATGCTTCAGTCTTTGAGCCAGGTCAGAAGGTGTGGCTGGACACTCGCAATCTGCAAGTCACAAGGATGCCTCAGAACTTGGTAGACAGGTATGCAGGTATGCCAAGTCGGCAACCTTGCCTATGAACTCCATCTATCAAAAGACCTACCCATCCACCCAGTCTTCTATGTGTCACTGCTGCTGCCGCACAAGCACAGCTCACTACTGGGCCAGCACTCACCAGAGCCTGCACCGATTGAAGTAGAAGGAGAAGAGGAGTACGAAGTTGAGCGGGTGCTAGAGTCCCGCTGCTATGGACAAGAAAGGGAGCTCCAGTACCTTGTATGGTGGAAGGGATGGGGCCCTGAATATGACCGCTGGGAATCCACAGAAACCTTGACCCATGCTCCACAGTGAGTTATAGAATTCTATGCACAACACCCATAAGGCTGAGCACAGATCCAGATCAGGCTTGCTGACCTGTGCAGATTGAACATTTACATTATACTCAACTTGAGATGGGAAATATGCATATTGACAGTAGTCTGAACATTTATCATGGCATCTCTGACAGCAGTGACAGTGAAACTTTATAAGAATTATAGGTATTAGTCACTATATATGTATAGGTATCACAGGTTTGACAGGTACCTACATGTGTGGGTAGTGCAGATCACTACCTGTATGGATCCAGATCAAGCTTCCAGAGTTGAGAATACCTGTAGGTACGGATCTTCAAGTCAACGGATCAGATCCGTGCTCAGCCTTAACACCCCACATCCCACTGTTAGGCCGTGTGGACATGACCCTTGGGAGGGGGGTACTGTTACGAACAGCCTCCTCGGTACTATTCATTTTCTTTCCCAGTCATCCTATTGTTCGATCACCATGATTCCCATGGTCTCTCTCACGCTATTGTCTTCATCCATGATGTCTCTCATGCTATTGTCTTCTGACGCTGTTGTTCCCTCATGTATATAAGACCACCAGCACTACCTGGGGATCCTCAGTTTCAACCTCTTGGCCCCAGGTAAGCCAAGCTGTACTTCACTCTGTAGATACCTCTCTCAATACACCTTGTCCCCAGCCCTGATTGTTGAGCATTGCTCTGCTCTTGCTGTACAAGTGCACATCGACACCCCTGCTTGTCTCATGAGTCTTCCCTGATCTCCCTCGACGATCAGCCGTAACACTTTAGCAGTTTTATGCTGAACATGTTATGATTGCATGATACACCATACCAATACTATGCAATGATACTCCTTCATATCAGAATTACTTACTAGTAGAAGTTCTAGATTATGATGATCCCCCACCATGAACTCTGTAGTATATCCAGTACATATGTATATAATATGCAGAGTCTGGAGCAGGTCTGGACTGGAGTTGGTGCCTTGTGAGCATGGGATGTAACATTCCTTTTCACTGGAGTCTTCAACTGTGTATGCTTGCATGTTTCCCTTCTAGTATGTGCTGCATCTGGTTGGATGGTATGGGGAACCAGTGAGAGTGTGTAGACTTAGCACTGCCATATCACCTCTTCATGTACTCATATGCAGCAGGAAGATACTGGATTTCCCCGTTTTTGCTCATAAACTGACCCAGAGGAGCACCCAATACCTGCCATTTTGATGTGGAACTGATAGCAATATGAAAGATGTCAGATTCTCCCAAGCATAATTGTATTTCAATGTAATCACTCATCTGGGGTACCTGACCAAATACGGTACAGCTGGGATCCATTAGCAGGCAGGGTTGTATTTGCTTGATGCTTACGGAAACAGAAAAGGTGGTATGTATTTGAACAGATTTGTTTGCCCGAATGTTCATTGGGAGTACTTACACCTCCACTGTTCCCTGGGCCTCCATATGGTAGGAGAAGAGTGCTTACTTCATTTATTGCCACTTTCTGGACCTGTATCCTCACATGTGCACATTTTGGAGACTCATAATGCTGCATAAGTTGCTTGGACATACTTCAAGACTTTTCTTCACAAACGCATTGGTATACCCCGACAGGGTCCAAATACCTCCCATAACTCACTCATCTGGCACTGCTGGGCATTGCTAACAGAGTCTATATACTTTGATTGTTTTAAAGTGCACTCTGGACACAAGAATGCATTGTTGAGCCTTGCAGGGGAGTGTTTGAGTGCTACATCAGTAAGTCACCATATCTATTAGCTGACTTGAGCCTCTTAACAGCTATTAGCAGATTTTAAGTGCCAGTGATATTGCCACTCCCCCCGGCCTGTTCACTTTGAAACTTTGCAACACAGTACCTGCACATATAATGCCAGTGCTCAGAAGATTTCAAGGCAAACAGGCCAGATGTGAGCAAGAACAAAAGGGCAGACTGAAGCTGGACTTTGGGATCACTTAGAGGGCACAGCCATGAGCCATAAGCGCGCATTCTTTTTTTGGTGGAGCATGTATGCCTTTGACCACTATTGTCCCAGGGGCACATTAATATTTGTCAGGGCCGCGAGTGCAACCCAGGCATGCTAATGACAGAATCATAATATAACCAAACTGCCATACAGGGAATTTAAACCCCAATTATTTGAGCGCCAACACTAGGGAGGAAATGTGATTATGCACACTTCCAGAGCCTTTGTGTGCAGCACGTGCTCTGGAAGTAGCATGGGACTCCTCCGGTGTGATTCGACCAGCCATACCCACTAAAACCCCCTAGCGGTAAATGGAACAACTGAGTCCTGGGGCGGAATCAAACTCTCAGTTCTGCACGCTGGTCCATGGGTTTTACTGACAGGTTGGTGGTAATAAGCATGCATCTTAGGGCTCTTATTGGCCTCCCAAGTCATAATAAGATGTGATAAGTCCACTAATAAATATGGTGGTTTACTGATGTAGTTCCATGCTAGGGATTAGTGCCTGTAAGCGCCCACACAAGGGAGAGCTTCATGCAGGCCCTTGCAGAGCCTCTTTGACAGGCTTGCTCTCTGTTTCCTGGACATACCTGCAGAGAATAAAAAAGTGCATTAGCAACATGCAAAAACTCATATCAGTGCTTGCCTAAATTTCTTGGGCAACTTGGATGTCTTAGCAAGTGTTGCTAAAACACACAAAATGACGAAGTTGGCCAAGTTGATGCATGTTCCAAGACATCATCTAGCAGGGACAACACATTGTAGAACTTGTTTTAATTTGCCTCAAATGCATCATAAGAGGAGTATGCCAATTTGTAGGCAGACAGTAATACAGAAGTTCATGAGTGGAAATTGACCAAGCAGATGTACAACTAGTTATGTGCCTGCCCTGAAGTCATCTGGCAGTGCTTCAAAGTTGAACTTTGTGTCCCCCTTCTCCTGTGACCCTCCTGCTGGCCCTCATCAAGCTTATCACTCCTGCTTCTTTTGCCGTCATCAGCTTGAGCTTTAATCTGTTGAAATCTCATCCTTATCTGCTGGGACTCTCTCTGCTCTTGGCACCTTCAGCTTGCTTTCCTGTCTTGCTGTCCTCATCCTTGTTTGCACCTAACTACTGGACTTCCAGGAAGATGAAAGATTGAGTTGTGGAGCAAGCAATAACATGCTTATGGTGAGCCATGTTCTTTGCTCTTCATAATCCAGGTTCTGCAGTTCCACTGCCACAGGCAAGCCAATCATACCATCATTGATAAGTCTTCTTCCTGATATTCTGACATCCTATGCTGCCACAGAGTCTCACTTTAGCTGACTTGTTATTGAGATGATGGGGGGTCATCTGCAACCCTCAAGGTCCATTTTAAGAAGAGTGATGGGTGCTAAGTGGGTCTGTGGCACTGTAGCCCAGCTGTATAACAAGTCCAGGGCTTCAATGATGAATGCCACACAAGCTCTGGTGAATGGTTTTGGGTGCAAGAGCACCGGCAGTCAGAATCTCACAGACCATGACCACAACATAGAGCCTGATGCCAGCTCGCCCATGCGCCCCGTGTATGGAGTACTTAGTAACTGCTTTAAATAGTGTCTATGTCCTTCGTGAATGAAGTAATGATATAATACAACTTCTCTGCTCAATTAAAGTGTCGTCTCTTGCTGACATCTTAGACTATTTGTATATTTTGCCTAAGTAGCCTAATATTTCTGGCAAAGTACTGATGCTGAGGTGTCTGAGAGTTTTCCCACAGATGTCGTCCAGAGGTAAGATATTTCAGACTTCAGAGCCCCCTCCCAAACCATATGGAATATATATTGGGCCCTCAAGAAGGATACCTTTCATTACATTCACTGAGGGCCGTACTGTACTGATCAGATGTTAGCAGCAGGTCACACGTCACAAGACCCTCCACCACGGCTGTTTTTGGGCCCAATCACAAGTCACCGGGGGCCCCACTGATTGTGATGGACCCATCTCCGGTGTTAAACTGCCATATATGGCATTTTTGCAAGTGGCTCCACCGCTGTTTGCCCTCTGTCACACATCACTGAGCCCTCCGCTGCCCCGCCGCTATGGACCAGAGGTGTCACACCCCAGACCCCCCACTGCTAATGTTGATGTGCCATCATACCTGTCTGTGCCTGAATTTTGCAACCTTTTCGGACCTTCGAACAACTTCCAGCCATCTTTTATTGTCACCAGCTTCATCTCTGCTGTTTTCCTGCCTCTATCCCTCTTTTCTCTACCTCTTTGACACACTTGCAAGTTATTGTCAACCAGGATTGAGTCATACTGGACCCTGTCGAGCCCTAGCAAGTTATACCGAACCTTGTTGAGCCCTAGCAAGTCATAACAAGCAACATCGAGTCATATTGACACTGATCGACCTTGAGCATCCTGCATTGATGTGGTTCAACACAGTATCAACCCTTCTTGCCTCATCTCTTGAACCACTTTGGATTGGGTTCACTGCCTGTTGTTATGTTCGAAGCCCTTCGGTTCATTGATTGCATCATCAGTTTGTAATGATTGTGCAAAGTGGTCCGTGCACTTGACACTCGTTCAATGTTTGCTGGAGCTCATACGATCTGCTTTGTGTTCACTTCTTATTGGTCAATTGTCACTTAAGTCATACTTCAAATAGTGTGCTTAGTTGTTTGAGATATCATCAAGCATCATGTACAGTTTCTAGTTAGAGGCCCCCTTCCCTTCCCCCACCATCCACACTCTGAATCAGAGAACCTTTCCCCCTCTCCATCACAAGCTCTAGTTCAACGTCAGTTTGAAGCTCCTCGATGTACAAGTTAGTCATGTGAGGCAGCAAGCCCCCAGTTGAGTTCTATCATCAGCTCTAAACTTTGTTGTATCATCGACATTGCCCAAGAAGGGCTCAGCTCCCTCAAAAGGAGCTGCAATCACTCAAGAAGAGCTTCGAATCAGGTTTATTGTGACCTCTGCCGACCTATCATAGTCTCTCAAGTCATCCAAGAAGGGCTTTGAGTCATTGGACTTTGGCATTTGCATCTCAGAGCCTTCGCACCCGGGCCAGAGTTCCTCGTGGATTCATCAATCCAGTGCCTATCCATTGTCAGGGTATATCACTGTCGAACAGTCGATGGTCCCCCCCCTTTCCCCCTCACACCCACTTTCGCCTTCTCCCCTCCACGCTTAGAGTCCCCTTGACTTCGCCAAGCTCCAATGTTCAGCCCGCTTTGCTCAACCAAGAATCGGCTAGCCCACTTGCACCCTTCCAGGTCTGTTGTTAGTTTTTGTTGGTGTTTCCGCCTTCAGAGACGCAGCTACCATATCAATGTCTGATCACTACAGTATACAGTCATCCTGCCAAAGGCCCTACTGACCCTGGCAGATACTTGCAAATTTCACATTGTGGTGCAAATCAAGGATAGCCATCACTATAGTGCACTGTTATTCCTCAAATATTACAGCAAGGCAGTGTTCAGCAGTATCAATGACTGTGCTGAGTTTGCAAGGAGATGGATGCAGGGTCTGGTCCAAATGTTCAATGTCTATCCAGCGACCTGCCCCAATTGTCATACAAAGGAGCAGTATGAGGGTGGTGACAGCAATACAGTCAAGGGTGTGATGCAGAAGTGACCAATTCGGACTCCGGTTGTTAGTGAGGTTCTGCATGGATGTGCGCACAGTGCGCCACTGCTGTCCATCCTTGCTTGCTACTAAAAAATTATAACCGAGGACTACCGAGTCGACATTGAATGTGCCAATGTGACATATGGTGACTGACATTTTGCATTACACTGTGAACTACTGAGTGTCTTCATCAGTTACTCGCCATATTTATTAGCTGTCTTAAGCCTCTTAGCAGCTATTAGCCGATTTCAAGCATCAGCAATATCGCCACTCCCCCTGACCCGTTTGCTTTCATATTTGTAGAGGTGGTACCTGCACATACAATGCCATTCCTCAGAAATTTGCGAGAAGAACGGACAGGATATGAGTGCGAGCGAAAGGGCGGACTGAAGTTGGACTTTAGGGTCACTTGGGAGACAGCCACGGGCCATAAGCGCCCCTCTTAGGGCTCTTATTGGCCTTCCAAGTCGTGCTAAGATGAGATAAGTCCACTAATAAATACCGCGGTTCACTGAAGCTTCAGTGGCATCATGCCGAGGGTTCAAAGACGCAACATCCCATCTCAGGATTTGACAGGTACGTAGCTCAGATGCTTTTGCACCGGTAGTCCAAAGCCAATCACGACATAATGAATAGAAAAGGCTCCATGGAGTGTCGACTGGAAACCCTCTGCAGGTATCTGCCGGGGTTAGTACCAGTTTGACCAGTCGTTTGGGAAGGGACCTGTCTTTGAAGCTCCGATTGACAGGTCCACGTGCTTCCCGAACGACTGGTTCTCGATTCTAACTGCTCCCCAACTCGAAGCAGTGGGTGGGAAGGAGCCTGAGAGCAGGACCCCCGACAATGGCGCTCAAGGCCTGATACAAACCTCCAGAATTTCGGCCAATTTGTCCGTTGTATCGGGCCTCCTCCGGAGGCCCAAATGTCCGGACTTTATCAGGCCTTCGG